>CAJHZI010000466.1:1715000-1945000 GCA_905160935.1 Enchytraeus crypticus
AGATATATAAAATAATAATAATTTCTTTCACCATCTTTAGTTTTAGTGTTGAAACACTGAATTATTATTTTGTTGGAACCTTTTCAATAGAGTAACTTTCACAAATGTTTGATGCTATTTATTTATTTTATATATTGTTAGTTTTAAAAAAGTAACAGATACAGTTTATGTCTTTTCTTTTGTCTTTTTTCAATTGACTTGATTGATTGACCTGAAGAGTTCTCAATTTTGATCCAAAGGATGTTGGAAGGCTTAATCTTTAGCTGATCAGAAGTAATCCGAGTAGTCTTGTAATTTTACCGGGCCATTTCTCCAGCGATTTTGACAAAATATGAATTTATACGTAGATCCTATATATGATCTTTATGTTTCTGCATTGGTTCTTTTCAGTCTATACTTATGTACAAATACGTAGCGCTACGTGTTCAGTGCTGTTTGTGGACAGTGTAGAATTATAATTGGTGTTGTTATGATTGAGAGATTGATGGATTCATTAATTAAATGAATTGATATTATATTTTCAGTACCTAAAGACTTTACGACATCCCAACATCTTGAGATTTCATGCGGTGAATTATTGCAAACCTCACAAGCAGCAGCCCAAAGCAGAACTCATTACAGAAAGGGTGCTTCCGCTTGAGGCTGTTCTTGATTCCATGACACCTGATGAAATTCTGGCTGGAATTCACGATGTTGCTGAAGCTCTCTTATTTCTTCACAGTAGGGTAAGATTTTGGCTGCTGGGCTGCTGTATCTATTTCTAAAGAAATTGCGCTTTTATAGAATATTAACATTCTTGTATGTAGCACTCACTGGTTGAAACTTGTCTTGTATGACGAATCAGAATGTGCTTTGCATTTGGTCGTAAGTGCTGTTTTGAACGTACTGTTCAGTCATTCAACCTATTGTTTCCATGTCAAAGCAAACAACAAATGCGGCATACTTAATTAGAAACTAAACAAATAATCAGGCAGAGGGTTACCACAAAAAGAGTCTAAACTCTGTTCTGTAACGTACTGTTTTATAGCCTCCTGTTTTGTAACATACTGTTTGTATCCTACTGTTTTGTGAAGTACTGTTTTGTGAAGTACTGTTTGTAGACTAATGTTTTGTATCTCTATGAAATAAAATGAACATTTTTACATACTACGTATCACCCAAGGTCGAGGTGAGGGACAATGCCTTCAGGCATAGTTTCTCTGTATTATGTTGTTAGCTGTTTTACTGGTTTTACTGATGTGCCAGTATCTCTCCAGAATTGTCTCTATCTTCTGCGATTCTCTTTCTCTATTGACTTCATAGCTGTCACTCTGGATACCTCAGTATCAGCAGTTTAAGTACTATACGTCTCTTCAGCCCTCTTTATCTCTCTACATCTTTTAGCATTTTGGAAATCTTTATGTTAACATCTCTCAACTTTAAGTACTACAACAACATTCATTAGTATTTTTATCAGCTGGATAACGATATTATTCCTCGTAAGATATTTATACTAAGCCTATGGTGTTATTCCTCGTAAGAGATTCAGAAGACAACGATGTTATTCCTAAGAGCCGAGTGCTAAGCCTATGAGTTATTGGTTGCAGGCAGATTCCTGCCACAACGCGCTCAGTGTAGGTTCGGTGTTTGTCTCGGCGGCTGATGGGACGTGGAAGTTGGGTGGGTTTGAGTTTACGTGCCGGTGTGCGGAGGCTTCGCTGGCTTACCTATCCAGCTGTCGCCGGCTCCGGCCTCAGAGTAGCCTCCCACCAGAGGAAAAGGTTAGGAAGTAAACCACTTTTTAAATTATGTATGATTTTCAAGGATTTTCCTTTATAAATTTCATTTGTTTTTTATCTGTTTTTTTGTGTTTTTTGTTTGTTTTTGATTTGCATTTTTGATTGATTGATATGTTTTTTTTTATGTTTCCAAGTTTAATGCTGTGAGTAATAATGAAAGAATAAAATGAGCTACTCAAATCTTGTTAATGATTATATCTAGGTCACTTCCTTATTAATTAACTTTCGTAATTTAAGTGCACAAGTTTTCTGAGTTGATCTACTAACTTAATGAAATTCGGCATCACTAACCACATACTACTTACTTTAATGCTATTCACTGTCAGAAATCCCACTCACTAATTATATTTTTCGAAGTTTGTGTTTGGGTAGAATGCATGGCTCTTTTATGTTAGCAGTTTTCACAAGACATTTTATCATTTTTTATCATATGCATTTCCTGAAGAGAATATTTTGTGGATCTAGGTTAAATCATTTTGAATAAAGACAACCTTTGCTGTCGATACTTGCATAAATGCGCAGTGTATAATATATATATATATATTATTAATTGCTTGCTGCTACTTATAGAGTGGTGAAATATCATTGGATAGATCGTGCAATAGAGATGTCTATGCGTTTGGAAATCTTTCCGCCTACCTGCTCGAATATATAACATCTAAAGGCAAGTTTACCTGTGATGCTTTTGTTGATGTTCATCTTGAATGCCAACCATGATGCTAAGATCCTTAGTACAGTGATGGCTTAGAATGCAGGGCTGATGCGCAGGCGTTAGCAAATCAATCAGCCTTCTTTCAAGACTCACTGCCTAGTCTATGATGTCCCAAGTAGCATATTTGGATGAAGAAATGGAGTTTAAGCTTTATTACTATTATTTTATCTCACATATAAGAGCATAGAGTCTGATGTAAAGTAGGATTTTCAAGATAAAATAATTGAATTAAATGATTTTGATGTTAATTTTAAAATGTTATTTTTATTATTTAAATACTCTTGGGCTGTAAGATAGTAGAGATTTTTAAAATTAAACTGTTTTAATGCATTTAAAATAAATCCCCTATGCGTTGTAGATGGTGTTGTAGCTGTTGTTGTAGGTGTAGTTGTTGGTGTAGCTATTGTTGTTGTTGTAGCTGTTGTTGTAGGTGTTGTTGTAGCTGCAGTTGTAGCTTTTGTTGTAACTATTACTGTATTTGTTTTAACAGTTGTTGTAACCGTTGTTGTAGCTGATAGCTGTTGTAGTAGTTCTTGTTGTAGCTGTTGTTGTAGGCTTTAGATGTGGCTAATGATATAGTTGTTTTTGTAGTCGTCATCATAGTTATATTTATTGCTTTTGATGTAGCTATTGTATATGCAAGAGATCAGCGGTGTTGCAACATGTTACAAGTTACAACAAAACGTAGGACATAATGTACACTTGTGAATATTTCTAATGTGCATGAATTGTTTGATGATTGATTTGTTGCTCATGCGCTTAGATCCAATGCTAGAATCATTCCAGTCATTAACACAAGAGAAATGTCTGAGTGTTAACCCTGCTGAGCGACCAGAATTACATGTTATACTGAATCACAGGGTTTTCAAGTGAGTATGGCAACAGTCATTTAACCTTTTTTGTCCTTGACTATGGTTCAATATTCATGTATGTCTATAATTTATATTTACTTTAAATGTACTGAATATAGCTGAATCTCACCACGGAGACATAATTATTTATTTGCATTTATACCAACTTTCTAATAATTGCCATCCTGTAACCTTTATTACTTGTATTCTGTTATGAATTAGTAGATCTTCAGTTAATATTGAATAATGATGACTTGCAATTCAGTCATCTCTCCAGTGCAAAAATTAAGTATTCACGTCTGCGGAAAATATATTCAATTTTGTTGAAATATTTAATTCTTTTCATGGATATACATGTATAAGGCTTTTATAAGCACTGGATTCTGCAGGGTTATAGTTTAGTCATCCACCAATATTTCATCTGGACGTTTATTTTATGATATAGACTAGAGAACTATTCTACTATAATATTGTAGTTAATTTGCGTTCCTTAATAACGTTTTAAGGTATACTAATTTAATTTAATTAGTCACATTAGAAAATGAAAATATTACAGTCGTTGCTTCATGCGACGAGGAGGGTCTTTAGTTTTTGTGATTTTTTATCAAAGTTCATCTGTTGTATAGAAATCTAATATGTAATGTATTATATTCTTAATGTATTATATTATATTGTATTATAATTATTACTATTACAGTACCTAATATGTAATGTATTGTATTATAGTATCTATTGTATTGTAGAAATGATTTCATTGAAATCTCCGGCTTCCTAAAACAAGTAACAATGAAAGCAGAAGATGAAAAGAAAGAATTCTTTAAGTATGGTTATAATGAATTTAAATTGTACAATTTAAAATTTTAGTTTCAGATAAATCTAGTATAATGAACATATAACAACTTGAATCTAGCTATCAAAATAAAATAAATAAATCCTGTTGTGATGATTAGTTTATAATTAAACAACTAGTTTATGTGTATGGTAGTACATCACATTTTTTTCCTGATAAACATATTACACTGAGTCAGTAAGGCAGATTAACCTACTACAATATTTTGTGTAATTTATAAATGATTGAAACGAAAAATGACAGTGAAGAGTCACGCCATTAAACAGAATATCTATTCTGTGTAGAAAAGTAAAGTTGTGGCTTGTTGTGTTTAGAGGAAGTAAGCTTTGTGCTGTTTTGTGTGGATTAAGTAAGCTTTGTGCTGTTTTGTGTAGATGAAGTAAGCTTTGTGCTGTTTTGTGTGGATGAAGTAAGCTTTGTGCTGTTTTGTGTAGATGAAGTAAGCTTTGTGCTGTGTTGCTGCAGGACGTTGGTGCCTCGGTTGAGAAGGCTACCAGAGGAGCTGATAGGCAGGCGACTGGTGAAGCCGCTGATGTCGAGGTTTGTTGTGCTGGAGCCGGAGTCTTGTCAGTATCTAATGCCTCATCTGCTAGCTCCGCGCTGTACAGGTTAATGCAACAACAATTCTAATGCTACTCCCGTGCATGCATCAGTGTTCAGTAGGAAATGAATCAATTGATGCTGGTCTAATTTGACAGCATTTAATAGATTTAAATTTTGAGAAATTAATAGATGAAAGTGTGCAATGGTAGCATAATTATGTAATGACATATAGTAAATTTTCTAAATAACACTCATAAATTCATAGACTTCTTAAGAAGAAAAATTAAATTTGAATGTCCACTTTGGTACTTTTTATTAAATTTTCCTTTCCAATTTTTTTTTTTTTTTTCTAAACTTTAATCCTAGGATTCGTAGTTGAAGTTTGTTCCTGTTAAGCTAGTTGCATTCCGTCTCACTAATGGTGTTGTATAAGGTAATTCAAGAATTGCTGATAAAACAGCTAGCTAAACAGCTAATGTTAACGTCAGTTTCCTCACTCGAAAGCGATGTCAGTGACGGGCGATCCCAGGATATGAACCCTGCGCATACTGATACGCAATCGAATATCTTACCCCCGTCATCACCACTGGCTGGAGCCAGTGGCGATGTCGGTAAGAAATTTAGAAATAAGCTAATGGCTTATCTGATGTATGTTATCAGATAAGCCATGAAACTTCATTTCCTTTCAATCCTCTCGCACTTTTGCTTTAGTGCTTAGTTAAGTATGAGTAGTATCCATGCTTATTCCTAATCGTTGGCTACTACTTCCAAATCGTTGGCTGCTATGCCATCAAGTTAAACATATCACAACGACTGTACTTTCACCACACCTTAAGGTAGCATTAGTTTCAACATTCTCGTATGGCTTCTGGTGTTTTCATTGCCATCTTTATTGACTGAATTTGTCAGCTTTTACCAAGCTGGCCTTCGTTAGTATATTCTCAAGCTTCACTTGCACAGGAGAATGGGATTTTGTTTACTTATAAAAATATTACCTTTTTCGTGCTGTTTCGAGTATATGATAGACCTGTGTTAATTACTAGTACTTGCCCTTTATGTTGATTCTAAACTAGTATTAGGATTGTTTATATTTTACTAAGTTTATTGAAAATATATAGTTAATTATAACGCGGTCAGAATTTGAAATATTTTATAGTTTTTTCATATTTTCTCTGTTTAGTAATAGTTTAATTATAATTCAAATGCTAATTAAGGCACAATTGAAATAAAATATAACTAAATTTATTTAACTATCATTTATGGCTACGACTGTGTTTCAGATGATAAGGATGTAGGTGAGTCACAGTATAGGAGTGACTCAGCGGGACTGCTGAGTGATGAAGTGTTCAGAACACACGTAATACCTGAGCTGTATAAGATCTTTCACGTGCGTGATGTGCACGTGCGTGCGGTGCTGCTCACACACTTCCACAGATACGTCAGGCTGTTTGAGCGCAGCGTACTGCAACGAGTCATCTTTCCTCAGGTTGTAAAGTCTGGCATTCTACTTCCAATATATGTAGTATTTACTAATGTCAAAGCTTTCTATTACCAATCTACATAGTATTTACTGATGTATTGTCAAAGCTTTCTACTTCCAATATATGTAGTTTTGACTGATGTATTGTCAAAGCTTTCTACTTCCAATATATGCTGTATTTACTGATGTATTGTCTAAGCTTTCTATTACCAATCTACATTGTATTTACTGATGTATTGTCAAAGCATTGTACTATCAATCTACATTGTATTCACTGATTTATGAAGTCAGTAAGATATTCGACCGCGGATCAGTGGGAGCAGGGTTCGGATCCTGGGCTCGCCCGTCACTGACATCGCTTTCGAGTGAGGAGACTGACGTTAACCTTAGCTTTTTTAGCTTTGCTTTTTTATTGTCAAAGCTATCAATCTACATAGTATTCACTGATTTATTGTCAAAGAGTTGTACTACAAATCTACATAGTATTCACTGATTTATATAAGTGAACTTTTATATAAGTGTAACTTTTAGCCCTCATTGGCTATATTGAATTGAATGATGATATTATATAGGTATTAATCAGTTTGCGAGATGCTAGTGAGGACTTGGTAACACTGTCTCTGAGAGCTCTAGCTGAGTTGGTACCTCTGTTAGGAGCAGATGTCGTCATAGGGGCCAACAGAGCGAAACTGTTCTCTCAGGGCACACCCAGGGTACGTATCTTCTTCCATCTGCCTCACTTTTTCTCTCTGTTGCTGTTAAATCACTCTTTTTATGGGTATGGGTTTTTTCTTCTGTATGGGTTGAGAACTACATATGCTGGTTGGGGCTCTCTGTTGCCACATTGAATATAGACATTTTAATTAAGATCAGTAGGTTCAGAGTTCATATTAAGTTTACGGCGTCTGAGGTGATACTATTGCCTCTTAGTATCTGCATTGGTCATATATAGTAAACAAGTTGAAGTTTTTTGCTTATTCAGTCTATTATGACACTTCGTTAGTGACGGGCGAGCCCAGGATTTGAGCCTCGCACATACTGATCCATATTCGAATATCTTACGGAAATCTCCACTGGCTCCAGAGGAGTCTAGCCAGTGTTACCTTAATTTGTTCAAGTGTGCACTGAACAGGCTTACTAAATTTAATAATTTAGTAAGATCTTAAGTACCAGCATTAAACTTTAATTTAGTCATCTAAATGAATGTTTTTATTTTATGCATATACAGTTTATGAATCACAATGGGATGACTGATCACAGGCAGAACAACAACAACAACAGCCAGTATTCTCGTGATCAGCGGTAACTTGCTAACTCATGCTGATTTATTTGGATTTGTTGATTGATTTATTTTTTACAGGTTTAGGTTTTAGTTTATGTTTAACGTCTGTAGATTGCTAAAAGTACTTCTTTATTTTCTGCCTTTGAGCGTTCTGGCTGTAGTTTTGTACATGCTTCGTCTGTCGTCTGTGTATATATTTGTTTATTCTATCTGTCTCTTATTGCATAATTATAATGTAACAATGCAGGTTATTATGAATATTATTTGAGACAACTTTAAACTTTCATATTTGTTACAGTCGTAATACAGTTTTTCTCAGTAATAGACTAGATGATAGAACTGGTGGGCATTTATCCTCCTCATCTATTGATATCCATACTTTATTGATTCTTTTAATGTACTTACCTAATGAAGCTTACAATGTATATTTATTCTGTTTCTGTAGATATATTTGGTCTATTGAGCCTGTTATGTCTCGATAAAATCAATCAGTAAACATTTAACGTCTGGGTTCCTCTCCATAAGGCTATGTCAGGAACGTCAAGATCATCGTACTGCAAGTCAGTGTGAAGCATGCAACAGAAACAATTTCATAATGGCAATGTAGTTAATATAGCAAATGTAGCAAACTCTTTAGAAGTTGCATTGTCATAATGTGCACTGTAACTACAAAAAAATCTTTCCAATTATTATTATTGTTAACAGTGAATTAAATGATAATCAAACAATTTTATGAATCACTGTGCATATTATATATCTTATGCCACATTTGAAGACGTTTTAACTTCTTAGTAAATATCTACTGCTAGTATTAACTGTGTTAGACTCACTGTGCAATACTTTTTGACAGAATGTCTGCTGATAGTCGCGAAGCAGCGCGAGCAAAGAGGAGAGAAGAGTTTAAGAGAAGAGCGATGGAACGAAAGACTGGCAGGGAAACGAAGAAAGTGGAGACCGGGATCAGCAAAATTCCATCTGACGATAAGAGGTTGGAATTGAATAACTCTGCAGCGATAAGGGAAGATTTAGGTCCAACTGAAGAAGAAGAAAGAACAGAGAAGAGAATGAAGAGTGGTGAACAGAAGAACAAGGTGTACAGTGCGAACCAAGAACTGACGGATGCGGATGTGGAATTAGAGATAGAGCAAGAGCTTCTGGCTTTGGAATACAAGGCAGGCCGACTGGAAATAGATGACGGGGCGTGGGATGAGTCAGGAATCGATGAGTCATCACTTTATGAGTCATCACTTGAGCCACAGTTGAAACAGCATCAGCTACAGAGCAGTAATCTGTCCAACAATCACAATTCGAAACATTCTCCTCGTGACCGTAGCGACAGAACAGTTGACACTTATGATAATGAGGACTGGGGAGGTACATGGGAAGACATAGATGGTGAAACAGATATAAATAACACTTATCAATCGCCTATAGCAAATCATTATACTACTGAAAAGAATTCACCATCTCGGTTAGGAGCGGAAAAGTCTTCTGCAATTCTACAATCGTCTCAAACATCTCAGAAATTTTCTCAAAGCTCTGCTAAATCTAGTTCAAATAAGACGTGGCAGAGTCACCCTCTTGGCACAGAATTTGATATTAAGTCTCTAGACATTAAGACAGCTCCTGGAAAGACTTCCTATCAAGAATTTGACTTCTTTGCCGACATGACGCCCAAGATTAACAGCTCGGCTACATCACTGTTAGATGTTTTGGCTGAAATGGGTGGAGATAAGTCTGATGTTGGCAACACTAAAGAAAACCTGTCACATGGCAGCTCTTTATTTCAAGTTAAGCAGGCTGATATGGTATGACAATTTTAATTAAATAATTATTCTATATATTTTATAATATAGCCTACATTTTCTATTTTTCGTTCATCAGGAGCGATCCTGATGAACGAAAAATGTTAATAACATTACTAATAAGAATTTTTAAATAAGATGCTTTTGTTAATGTTTTGTTAGCAACATGGCATATGGAAATTCAACGTTAGATTTAAATATAATTAATTGTAAACATAAGTGGCCGAAGCTCCTTGAAATTGGGCGGTTGCCTGCCAACTTTCTGCATTGCATGATCGCCAGACGATTTGGGCTAGCCTTAAATTGGATTTTAGTTTTTTACATTTGGCTTTCAACATTTTTGCAGACCACAAAAATTGATGGACCAAAAGATAGAACTTACTTATAGGGATCAATGGGCAGGCTGATCTACCTCTCCTCTCTCTGTTGAAAGCTCTCAGTGGTGTAGAGAGATTGCTCAAGTTTAAATACAGTATAGTGTCCCATTGATTGATTGAAATGTTGCTGCCGTAATCCTGTATCGATTTTTAGTAGTGTTGCTAGTGTAATGTCACATTGGTTGATTCAAATATTGCTATTATAATATTCTATTTATTGCTTCAAATGTTGCTAGTATAATATCCCATGGATTGATGTGTTACTAGTGTAATCTCCTACTGATTGATTGATGTGTTACTAGTATAACGTCTTATTGATTGATTGATGTGTTATAGTATAATGTCCTATTGATTGATTGGTTGCTAGTATAATGTCCTACTGCTTGATTGATTGCTATTGCTAATGTAATGCCCTATTGATTGATTACTTGCTAGTTTAATGTCCTATTGATTGATTGTGATGTTGCTAGGACATGGCAACAGCCGATGGTTGGGAGGAAGAGGCCTCTGTTACATTGGATGAGGAGTCATAGCTCACACTACACTACTAGCACAATATGAAAACAAACTTACATGGCTCGCCTGACAGCATCTCGACTCTGCAGTTTTCTCACGTTAACGTTTATATAAACGGCTATAGGCTAATGGTCTGACAGGTGGTACGATTGAGGTTATGCTCATTGATTGTCCAAATAGTTGAGATAAATGTGCATTTTATGTATTTGTAATCAGAAATTGAGTATTTATGTTGAGTTCGAGTGATTTTATCTGTAAGGGGGCATTGTTATAGTCCAGTTTTTCTTTCAGTCTAAAGGAATGTTTATATTGGTTTGGATATTAAGACATTGTTCTGAGTTCTGACTCGGCATTTTGCTTTGTTGGCTCTGCATTACCACCACTTTTAGAAAATTTTATAATAATATTATAATAAAATTTGCTTTCTCATAGTTATGAAAAAGCAAATCTGATCAGTTGAAAGAGATTTAAAATCGGAAACCTACCATTAAGCCAAACTACATGTGCACTGGATTTCATTATTTATATAAAATTTATAATTTATACTTTGAACTATATTTAAGAAGTTGAATGACATATTAAACTGGCAATGAACAACTTGTATATGGCAATTAATTTAACAATCACGGGAATGTAATTTATTAAAACGGTGATTCTTTACTCTTGCTTTGATTTCATAACAATATTCTGTTACACTTCAGTTACCTATTTATCAAGTTCCTGTCAATTATCATAACAATAAATTCATTATCATCACTTATCTACTAACAAGATCATACAGAGCTATATATCAACAATGAATGAATAATAACATACAATTCAAAATAGAGGTTACAAGTAATAAGCGTCAAATATAATATATAAAAAACAACTTGACTAACATAATTTAGTTTCAATTGAAATAATCATCTTGACTTCATACGACTGCTGTACAACAGCTGCAAATATTTTTGTAAAAATGTTGTTAAAAGACCAACAACCAACTAGTACTGTGCTATATGAAAGCTTTTGGTCAATTGAGTTGCTAGACTAAATTGACATAGTGTAGGATTTTACATCATCTGCAATGTTTTGATAAAACAATATATATATATATATATATATATATATATATATATATATATATATATATATATATATATATATATATATATATATTGTGGAGGGAAGTTCGCGTTTAGGATAGAAATTACCCCCTCCAACTTGTGAAAATCTGGGATCAATTAATAAACAGTTAACGTTGGGTTCCTGAGTTAGAAGTGATACCACAGACAACAAATATGTCTAAGCATTAAATAAAAATAAGAAAAATAAAAGGTTGCTATTAGAAATAATAAACTGATGCAAATTATAATAGTAAACTTAATGTTCATGATATTACGTCATGAGGAAAATAAAAATCAGCATTATCAGGAACGTGTATCAATGGATGACAATAAATCACTGTGACCACTTATTTAATAAGACAATAAAAGACTAAAAAATGTTGTTCATCTTAGCTAATTTAACTAACGACTCATAAATATATTAGGCAACAATCTTAAAGACTTAACTTCAACTTCAGAAGTAGTAGTCTCATGCCTATAGCCTATCTTAGTACAATGTAGGTCTTCATGAAACCTACAAAGCCAATTAATGTTTGTTTCTACACTATAATTGGCACATTCAAAGACGACACTGAATTATGGTTTCGAACCAGTAACTTTTTGTTTAGTAAGCAAGAGAGCTATCCACTGAACCATCCAACCAGTACAGGGCGCGGAATTACGCGCGCTATAGACGCAGTATTGTCTGCAAGACTATATCGAACTACTGATAGAGAATATATAAATTACCCTGATGTCAGCCTCTGATGATGAAATGGATGGTAAATCGTTACTATTCAGGGCTATAACTTTGTAATAAAATTGAATACATCGCGTGTAAAAACTAGTAAAGATAATGTTAACGGCAGTTTCCTCACTCGAAAGTGATGTCAGTGACGGGATAGCCCAGGATTTGAACCTCGCACACACTGATCCGTGGTCGAGTATCGAGTATCTTACCGACATTGCCACTGGCTCCAGCCAGTGTACAACAAATTCGGTCTTTTATACAGGCTACTATAATCTAATATATATATATATATATATATATATATATATATATATATATATATATATATATCTTAGATTATAGTAGCCTGTACTTAAATATAAGTACTCAATGCCGTTTTCTACAAATCGTAAACTTATTTCTTCTTCTTCTTGCCTTACACGCACAAGACCTGCCATAGTACCACGGAGAGAACAGCTCAACCCACAGTGTCAATAGCGCTCGAATAGGAATCTACAACAAAACATAAATTTTCAAATATTAGTACTGAAGAAGGTAATGGGAAACCACCTCAGAAGCGATACTTTTTCCAAGTTATAGGCTACATAAGGTATATGTATAGATAAGGCATAGACTTTGTGAATGGGCTAACTTGTTGATCTAAGGAGTGCTCTTATGGAGCGAGAAAGCAGACTTGAGTAAGAGTATGTACCTTGAACCTGACACTTGGCAGCTGCACTGAAGAGAGAGATTATTAGTATTATAATTAACAACGAAAGTTTCTATAGTCATAGCAGAAATCGGTCTTCAAGACTACTTTAAAGAAAGAGTTCAATTGTAATAATTAATTAAATTGAAATTTACCATATAGATTGCAAAAGGTAAGATGATTATGATGAATTCCTATTATAATTAAGTATAATTTAATAGATGTGTTCATAGAAGAAAGATATAATAAACATCAATTTGTAAAAGAAGAATTTATAATAATTTATCTTAAAGGTTTAACCCTCCTTTTAACTTAAAGAATAAGCCAGTGTCGCCCCTAAACTGCAATTCTGCCGATTCATCCATCCAAATCAATTTGCAAGATGTGTTTAAATTAAACAAGTTGGAGAGATATTTGAAGCTATACATTTTCAGCCAGCAGCAAAAAGAAATGGTCAAATTCACAATTTATTACATAAAGGCACCAAGTAAAAATTGAAAGTCGAAATTAATATTTTAAAAAATCTTATTACAAAATCAATAAGAAAAGGCCTACCCGAATCCCGATCCAAACAGGGCAGAATAAGACTACAAACCAACAATAAGAGAATCCAGAAAGCATGAGATATTAGCGAGAGTGTCTGAGTGAACGCTATCAGTACAATAAGATCTTTCATGTTTCTGTAAAATAATTATCACATCTTAATTAAACAGTGAATTAATCAACGCTCATTTACTATTCAATATTGACACCTTATATTCCCCGTGTTGTGCTCAGGTGTGGTTGGACCTCTGCAGAATAGGGCAACCGCAAACAATATGCTGCGTGAATGTAAGAGGCGACTAAGGCATTAAGACTGAGGATTGCTAGAGGGGACTCACCTAACCATGAAATATTTTCCCCCAGAATTAAATGGTAATTAATTCATCTAACTGAGGAAGGCAATGGGAAGCCACCTCAGAAGCCATACTTTTCCCAAGCTATAGGCTACATAAGGTATGATAAGGCATAGACTTTGTGAAGGGATTAACTTGTTGATCTAAGGAGTGCTTTTATGGAGGGAGAAAACAGACCTTAGATATTCTTCATATTAGAACTAGTTTGAGCAAATTAGACATCAAACTATGCGGATGTGTAAACGGTAATACAAATATGTACATATCACCACAGCTTGCAGAGGATGGACAGTACAATGTTATGCTGAGAAAACCGTCCTAAAATTGAAAAAGTAAAATCAAGTGGGATGATATTTATAACTTTTAAATTATTAAGTTTACTATAAAACTTATCTGCAGTTGAGTTGCTAAATGATGGGGGAATGAGAGCGACAGACGCTAAGAAGAAGAAGCAGACAAGGAAACTAGGAGATCATACTCAGCCATTCCTCCTGGTACACTGAGATCTATTCCTGCATGCACCAGTCTACCCGTGTAATCATACACCGGCTCAGCCATAGTCTTCAGCACCAGCATAGCTCCTCCGTTGAGTATACAGAGGAGGAAGTAGAGGTACTGCGCAGCAACATAAAACAATTCAATGAGATTCATTTCCTCAATGAAGTTTACATAAGTGATTTTGGTAGATAAAGCTTTAATGATTGTATCCCCAGAGTACCCACAAATTATAAATTTCAGACAAGAGAAAGGACTTAGAGATATTGTAACATCTAATGAAACATTCATCATTTCATTTAAATAGAAGAAAATATATGTGTTACGGGAATAGAGTATATTAATTTAGCTTGTTGAACAAATACTGAAATTTTCATCATTAGATTTAAAAATTCCAACAAATTAATTTGCTACAACAACAGAACATCCTAAAATAAGCAAGTCCTATACATAGTGAAACTTTCATATTTTCAAAACTCGATCTAAAGTCAAAGAAAGCATTATAAAATATTCTAAAAAAATGATGTGGTTAGAGTGATCAAGATTCAATATAACAATTTACCCAGCTCATTGTCTATAAATAGGTGAAGACCACCTGTCCCTTCAAATAGTACATTTGAAACCCACAATGCCCCTTCGTCAATGAAATTTTCATCATCAGATTTAAAAATTCCAACAAATTAATTTGCTACAACAACAGAACATCCTAAAATAAGCAAGTCCTATACATAGTGAAACTTTCATATTTTCAAAACTCGATCTAAAGTCAAAGAAAACATTATAAAATATTCTAAAAAATGATGTGGTTATACACAATACATTATACAAATGGTTACAAAATCAGCAGCCCCCTTCAGCGATCTGCCTGCCCCACACTCCCATCCCTTGCCTCCATCCCTTGCGTAAATGTCCGGTCCCTGATAGTTATTACTTATTAAATGTCACGTCCTGTCATGTGAAAATCCACGGGCTGGTTCCAGCCATAGACTATTCTGAATTTCTAATGTTCTTCCAAAAGACTATTCTTTACCAATTGCTCAATGTTAATACCTTTTCTTCCTTTTTTTCTCAAATAAATGCTAATTTCATGTCTTCTTCGAAGCAGTCTTTCCATCTTCATTTAGGTTTCCCACTCTTCTTTTTCCATCTGCTTTGTAGTTAAATATCTTTCGATGGTTTCTGTTTTCATCCATGCATAGCAAAAGTCCAGCCTATTTCTTCTTTTCTTTCACTAAACATTTGTTTCTTGTCCTTTTCCTAATGTTCTAATTTGTTACGTGCTCTAGGTAACTGAGTCTTAGAATTCTCCTAAGCCATTCGTTTTCGGCGTCATTTTGGTGTCGTCTTCATATACACCTTTTGAATATATAAAAAACATTATAAATTTGTCTAACTCTGACCATCTTAATAAATAGAACTTCACAGAAGCATTCACATGATTCACTATTCTTGTTTACTTTCATTTGGACCCATATATTCCTTTAGAGGCATAAATATATTAACATCTCGACAAAAGAATTTAGTCTCTCTTATTCTAAATAACAATGAAAACAATTTCAATAATCCATGTCAGTCACACTTCAAAATTACAAGCAGAGCGAAGCTTATAGGCTTAAGATTTATAAATTATAACAATTTTTAGTATTTAATTTTAAAACAAACCACATATCCAGCTGCGAAGGATTCCCAAAAGAAGATTATCGTTGCGGTCAGGAAAATAGCCTAAAAAGAGCAAATCAACAGTTTAGAGGTTTTCTTGAATATACCAAAGAAGGCAACTATTTTGTGTTACAACTAGTCTCTATGGCACTCATGTATAGATATATTAGTAGTACTATTCTTATACTCTACCAGTAAAGAACATTATCTTCTCTCACCTTTCATATTCCTCATTCACTTATTCGCTCACTCACTCACTCTCTTTCTCTGTGTCTCCTCTCTAAATAAACCCTCTCTTATCTCTCTACTATTCTAACAGATCTATGCAGTTCTATGCAAAAAATTCACTCACATTCTACTTTTACTCGTACTTAACTCAAAAACAATCCATCAACTAGCAGTTTTATTCCATCACATAGTCAGTAGAAGCTCTACTAATACATAAATCTTAATGAAGCCTTAACCTTTTTGCAGAGGAATCGTGTTGCGCTTGAGGTGACCTTTCTTCGATATCCTCATGGGGCTCCAAAGTTTTGTCCAATATAACAATTTGGTCTACAGAGACACAGACTCCAGATCTTATTTCTCTTCTATCTAGTGCTCCACCAAAAACATGCCAAAGACACATGTTTCCAATTACTCTGTCCTACCATGCTCTTAAAGATCATTCCATCATCCAACCAGTTGATCCCAAATAGAAGGCTAAGCCTTCTGTAAACCTTTAACTTGAGACAAATGTGGCTTCTAAGGTAGTTTCCAATTGCCTTTGCAGTAACAAATTAATATTAATAGACACCTGCATACAATACAGTCTAAAGACTAGTTTTGCAAAATTAAATAAATAAATATTTATAAAATCCAATTCTAAGCAATAAGACAACTTACATTAGGTCACAAAAATAAAGTATGAAGAGAGAATAAATTGCAGATAATCTTACATTAGCAACAAGAATGATGGATGCAAACAGTTTGATTGTTCGTTTATTTGTTATCAGTGTTTCCAGCTGCTCATTATTCTTCTGCAGTTAAAATCAATAACAGATAATTATTTTTATTATTAGAGCATTGCAAATGATTAAGCAAATACAGTGACCTAAGTAAGAGATGGTATATTTTTTTTAATAGCTGCAGTCACTTAATATTCCTAAATTTGAAGTAAGATAAGTTAAATGTATTTCAGACTAAAGATAACAGACCAGCAGAATATTCATAAAAACTGAATTAATTTCCAAGCTTTCTCAGGTTAACTAAAGTTCTAGCTATCAGCAGCAGCAGCCACACACTCTAACTACAAAGCTAATAAACAAAATTAATATATGAGTAGAAAAACAAAATAAAAATAGTTAATATAAGTAATAATAATAATTATAATAATAATAAGTTATAATAATAATAATTAATATAAGTAGTATAAATAAACGAAAACAACATATATTTAATACAATAGAGCCCTTGTTTGTAGTACAAATCGTTTCATCCAAAAGAAGATTAAAATGATTAATGTATGAACTAAAATAAGGAAAGTAGCATATCTAACTAAACCTAAGTCTAGAGTTACTAGAAACTCAAGCTATGCTCCAATCCAAATTTGTAACCAAAAGCCCTAAGTCAGACTTTGAAGCAACTCTATCCATATTATGATCGTAAGTTACAAGAACTGAAAAAAGAACAAATTGAAGTCAGCAGTTGTCTGATGGAAAATATAGGATTATTGATTCAATGCCTCCTCAACTGTTGCTAAAAGTCTTCAAGACTTCATAACCAGTATAAGACTTTATGAAAAGTATAATTAAGTTAGGTTAAGTATAATTAAAGTAAGTTAAATTCTATCAAAATCATGTTGGATCTACGGAAAAGAACAAGTTCAAAACAATTTTCCTACAAACTGCAACTGATCAAACACTTATTTAGCCTCCCCCCATTTCATGACCCTAGTCTCGTCCCTGATGCAATGTGACTTTAACCTTCAATTATGAGTCTTAAAGCATCAACACTAGTAGGCCTATTTCCTAAGCACTTTCAGTAACTTTTGAAATTATTGCCTTGAAAATGAACTTAGTTCAACTTACATAATTACTTAATACACAGAAGTGCTTAACTTACTTTTATTTCGTCGGTAGTATTGTTCGTCTCATTCATTCTTATACTTTGTTACAAATATTTAATCGTATAGGGCTCAATTTTAAATTGTAAAATCTATAATAATTGAATACTTTATACTTCTATAACTTCTTTTATAACATTTACCCTATAGAAGCTGATGATAACATACTGCAGGAAAGTATTTTACCAATTCTTATCTTCTAATAATAAGGAAACACCTTAAAATGATAATTTTGTGCTTTAAAATCATACTGCTAGGATCGACAATGCAAAAGCAGCACTTGTTTATCAACACACTGCATTCGACCTTCACATTTTAGTGTCTGTTTACTTATTTCCTATTGGCTACATCGTTCAACTTTGACAGCCAATCGTCACACTTTTACGGGGAATTGGTTGAAGCGTTGTACGTCATTGACTACCGTTAGGTAGTGAACTAGAAGAAAAAGATTAATCTTCTTCTTCGAATGGACTGCTTAACATACTAAGCAACTGGAAAAAATACTAAGTACTTAAGCAGTATATTAGACATTAATTAGTGTCTAACATACTTCTTAAGTAGGCCTACTTAGTTTTTTTCCATTTTTGATCATTATTTTTAATTATTGTAACTTTTTCGGTTTTTTCTGTACTTATTTTCTTATTTACTTATTTTTATCTTTACTTATTTCCGCCTGAATGTCTCGAACTCTCAATAAAGTATGGGAAACGTCATGAAATTTTAAATTATAAATCCCGGACATTCACAGGATCTGTTACACGGAATAGGGACCAAATTTCCTAACGGTTTAAACATATATGTGGTATAAAGTGATAGATATTAACGTAGTTGATCATTTCAGTGATTTCACTATAACGCGTGTTTACTTTTTCAAATCTAATTTATTTTTAAAAAACATTCTGCTATCCAGGGTTGCCAGATATCCAAAAATTTAATCGCCCAAAGCCTTATGATACTAGCCCAATAAATATTGAACAAATAATTTGTGTTAAAATACCTCTTTGGCGGAAATTTGGTGAGATCATTTGATTAAGAATGATCTCTCAACTTCGGCTCATGATAAACCAGGGTAGGGTCCAGGAATTTTTTGTGGGGGACAAAAATTTGTTTTGGACTGCGAGTGCGAAGCGACTTTTTTGCCACGAGCCTGAGTCTCCCTTGAATTCGCCGTTGGCCACTGATTAGGCTAACCGAATGTTTAATTAATTCCTCTCTATCAACATATATAGTAGTTTATTTAAAGTGCAGAGTCTGAGAGAGATCATTGTTTCACGAGTCATTCAATTTATTCTAAAATCGATATTGAAATTTAATTATAGTATTTAATTTGGTAACGCTTATTTCTGTATCTCAAAAGCATCTTTGTGATATATAATTTTATTTTAATTACTCATTTTAAAAAATTAATTTCTATTTGAAGTGCTCAAATAAAATAACTTTAGGACGACAAGTGCGCCAAAAATCTTCCTGGATGGGACAAGTCTCTAGATCAGAAAGCTGACGAGCCCATACCCGATCAAATTTAACTGAACAGATATCTGTTCAGATAATTTTGATGGTTTCCCCATAAGCATTGAAATTTGACACTCGTCAGTTTCCCATCCGTTTTGCCCACACACGACCAGTTTTATCGTCAAACTTACCTGAACAGATATCTGTTCTATAAGTTTGAACAGTTAAACTTGACCGTGTAATGAGAAACTAGGTCATCAGTTCCCTCGTGATTTTCCAGAACTGACGAACCCACACACGATCAAATTTATCTGTTCAGATATCTGAACAGATAGCTGAACAGATAAGTTTGATGGGAAAACTGATCGTGTGAACACTATGAACAGATCTTGTAATAAGAGTAGAAAAGTAAGTTGTAAATAATGTTATTTATTTATTTATTTAATATATTTCTGGTTAAATTAAAAAGTTAAACCGTGAAATCAAATCACTGAGCAACATTATATAGTAGGCCTACACATATCTATATAGCTGGAGACTAGTCTCGTAGCTACATTTTAGCGTAAAGTAGCAGTTTAACTAGTGGCTGGTATTACTACTAGTAACGAAATTCGAACCGTCTCTGATAGTGCCCTTGAGCATACTGCAGACAGTAATACCAATGGAATATATGGTACAAAGATCAAATGGACTGACAAAATTATGAATGAAGAAGCAAAAATGGGATTGACATAAATAGCCATATCATTGATAATACATTGATTGAATGTCTAAACAGAGTAGGGATAACATCATGAAGTTGTAAGTGACGGATCCTGAGATGAAATAAACCCTCGTGTGTTCGATTCCCAGCCGCGCTGATCTGAGAGTAAAATCTCGGACATGCCCTAGATTGGTTATACGGAAAATGAGCTAAATAGCCTAACGGTTTAAACATGTGGTGTTAAAACTGATAGATAATAACGTGGTTGATCATTTCACTATAATTCTTGTTTACTGTATAATATATCATGTAGAAAAATGAATTAATAGTAATAATAACCTCCAACAATTTCTATAGTGGCGTCATGGCCGGTGTCCGGTCGTCGAGACCGCCTTACAGGTTCCTGGCAGGAATTGCATGGATGGGTCATGTCCAGAGAGGAAATGATTTATTAAAGGAGACAATTGAAGGAAGAATGGAAGGAAAAAGGGTTAGAGGAAGACTGAGACTGGGATGCTGGATGGTTTGATAAATATTTCATAATGTTCAGCATAATTAATATAGTGTTTCAACAAGCATGTACATGCTTAGTGCTTGTTCTAAGAATCTGTATGTTGATATGGAGTGAAAAGTAGAGGATACAAATGTGTGGAGGAGTTATAGTGTTATATGCCTTGGACCTACCAATAAGCAGTGCCCTGAGAGAGAGAGAGAGAGAGAAAGAGTGAGAGAGAGCTTGATAAAGTTGATTTCTTTTAAACGGACGTTTTGGTAAGATTGCAAAGAGGTTCTAGTATTTGATCATTTCTGTGTTTTCTAAACATTTTAGACATTTAGTAATTTAAATTATCATAAACTCTACATACTTGTAGTGAAACAATCTATAATATCTATCTTTATTAATTACTTATATATTATATTTATTATTATTATTATCTTACCATAATGTATTAAAAATTAGGCTCACCCGGGAATCCAACTCACCATCTGAGCATAGTTATTTAATTTAAAACTTCACAATACCAGTAGTTTGTCTCTCATGGCTCAATATTATAGCAGTCTAGCTTTAACTTACAGTCCAAACAATATTGTAGAAGTGTAGCAGTGTAATTTTATCTTGTAGGTCATACAATACTGCAGCAGTCTAGCTTTATCTTGTGGATCACTCCATATTGTAGCTGTCTGGTTCTATCTTGTGGTCATGCAATACTGTAGCAATCTAGCTTTATGTTGTGAACTACTTGATATTGTAGCTGTCTAGCTTTATTTTGTTGGTCGATACTGTAGTACTCTATATAGCAATATTATGTGGGTCACACGATACTCTAGAAGTCTTATAGATCATACGTTTGTGCTAGCAGTTCTGTGTTCTCACTTCTTTATACTATCAGGTATTGCCCTGGTAGAAGTATTAAGCATGGACAGAGCAGACGTGATGATTGCATCATAATAAATAATATCATGGTACTATTAATGTTATAAATATAATAATATTAATATTATTATTTTAATTTTAAAATATATATAATTTCTTACCTCGTGTGTAAAGAACCCGAGATTTCTTAAAAATGATTCAAGCAATTCGTGATAAATCTATACTGAATTTTTATTATTACTGGATATTATTAAATCTGGGGACTGACCACCTCCGTCTTTTCGTGGCAGAGTAATATTTTGAGCAGAAAATGTTGACTTCAACACACCACGTTGACCTAATGAAGTCTACATATAAATGGTAAACCTTGAATACATCCTCATTCAACAGATAATAATTCTAAAAAAATTACTTACTGATGAGCCTAGCCCTAATTTGATTCCTTGACCTCAGGAAATTTAAACACAGAGCTTGAGATATTCATTACCCCAATGAAAATAGAACAAACTACTTTTCTCTACTCAAATAGCGTCGTTGCATTGAAGTGAAATAAAAAATATGTTATTTATAATAATGATACATAGTAATTCATAATATCATATAGTATTATATTATAAATTACCTTGCAGGAGGTATAGAGTTTGTTATACATTGATTTATCTAATGTTCCTATGTGCAGTATATATCAAATATTTAATATGGTTTTGTCTAGATTTACATAGAAATTCTATTTAGTGCTGAAATGGATAATACATCTGACGGTTTTAATTTTATTTGCGTGCCCATCACGAGATCTGATGAACTAACTCCTCAACCAATCGAGTCTAACACTATAGTTAATTATGAAATCAAGTGTGTAAATCCTGGGTGTTTGCCAAGTCTTAGGAGCAATGAAGAACTTGCCCAGCCTCATGATTCTTCTCATACAAGGAAGATGAGAAAATTCAATTGTTCTACTTGCAAAAAGGATTTTGATTTCAAATTCTCTTTACTTGAACATAGTGAAACATGCCTGACAAAAAAAGGCTTTCATAAATGTACTTTTATCGGATGTTCTCGCAGTTTTTATTACAAAAGTAAACTTATGAGCCACATTAAATTTGATCATGGAAAAGATGTATATGAAACTACGAAGGCAGCTGAACTATTAGAGGTGCATATGTCCATAGATGATGCCAGTGGAGCTACAAAAGAATCTGAACTAGCAGCTACTTTAGAGGTACCTATGTGTCCAAAGGATAAAGATGGAGCTACAAAAAAGACTGAACTAGCAGCGACATTGAAGTTACTTGCATGTGCAAGTGATGCAAATGAGGTCATGACAGACACTGAATTGGCCGTTAAATTGGAGGTGCCAACATGCCCCATTGAAGAATTGAAGAATTATGGTCACGCAAAATGTGAGCCAAATATTTCCATGAAAAGAAATTTGTCGCCACGCAAGCAGAAAGGTTGCATATCAGATAACGAAGTTCAACATGCTAAACATGATAATGCTAACGACCAGAAAATAAAACAGTTTAATTGTTCTCACTGTTCTGTTAATTTCTTTAGCAAATTCAACTTACAGAGGCACACAGAAACTTGCCTATTAAACAGAGGCCTTCATAGGTGTACTTTTATTGGATGTTCTCGAAAATTTTATCACAAAACTAAACTTATGAAGCACATTACATTGGATCATGTGAATGATATAGACAGATTTATGCCAGGGTCTGAGCTGGCTGCTAAATTGAAGGTACGATTAAAGTCCTGTAAAGAAGTGAAACAATTCGTTTGTGCAAAATGTGAGCAGTTTTTTAGTAACAAAAGCAATTTATTGCGACACATGCAGAAAGGTTGTCCATCTGCTGACATGTTTAGATTCAAATGCTTGGTTCCTGGATGTGCTCGTAAGTTCTATAAGAAAATTTTTTTGATTAGGCACTTGAAATCTAATCATTTTCTGTCAATTCATGACACTAACATGTCTATGATCAATTGTCGGGAACTAATATCGGAGAAAGTGGTTGACAGTTCTTCAGACAAATTAGATCACAAGTATGCTCTAAATACGTCAACGGCAGAGGCAGATCGAGGAGCTACTGGAAGGATACCTAGACGTTCTTTCAAAACAAGGAGCCAATACCGTTGTATGGAATGTCAGAGAAATTTTTCTTCTAAATACGTTTTAATTAGACATATTCGTGATTTCTGTTTTGCACATAAGGTGAAACATTATAAGTGCCTTGACAATGAGTGTTCTCGTAAATTTCGTCATAAAAAAACGCTAATAAAGCACCTGGAATCTGACCATTCAATGCTTGTTTGTGAAACTAGCAAGTCGTTTCAATCTGTAGCCAGCTTGCTTGAGGTAATACCAGAGCAAGGTGCAGATGGTTCCTCGAATGATGACGATTCTAAAAATATTGACAAGACTGGGAAATTGTTGCATGGTGAGGTATCTGGTGCTATTGTGTATGTTCCTAATGCAAATGTTGAAAATTCTGATGACAACCTGCGTGACCGTATTTATGAAGACATGGGTAAACTGTGTCAGCTTATAGGTAACAGTACTGTTAAAGATATGTTGCCCTATATTCAGGGAACTTTATCTGATTTAGTCATGCAGTGTGAGGCAGCAGCTGTTACAGATGATGCAGCACTTTTAACAGAAATGTCATTAAACCAGAATTACATGTATGCTGGTAATCAATTTTTATAAATAATTCACATTGAAAGCTTTTGAGCTACCTGCCAGCATAAGTAATCCTGCTGCAGTACTAAACCTGAGTAAAATAGAATGCTGTTATCATCGTCAGCTGCTGGATTTGGCATCTTCGTTGAAATTTGTCTAGACTGCAACTGAGTGCACAACATAGTATGTACCTTGAAAGAAATGCTTTTAAATAGAGGAATAATAATATATGGGAAATTCTGGGTTTCTACAATTACGCTAAATTCTTGATACCAGGAATTCTCCAGGAACTGTACAACGAGGAATTATACAATTGCATATTAGTTGAAAACTGAGAAGCCTACTTGAATTCAGGGCTGTCTTGTTGAAGAAAAGCCTGACTGACAACTATATTAGTCAGTACCAGAAAACCTCATTCTTCTGTAAATCTTAAAGAAAGAGAAATACACTTTATTCTGGATAACCGTGTTCTTAAAAAATACGGTCATTGTTTCTGAAAACTGTGTAAAGAATAATATGTTGAAGCTCATTCTGTAGATTTCTACAAGGGCCTTATATTCCTACAAATCTAGAAATGTCAAAAATTGTGTTGAATCTCTTGAAATCTTGGAAGATTGAAATCTCTTTCAATCCAGTCCAAAAACTACCTATAATATTTTCTATATTAAGCTGATGCGTGTTGCAGCTTCTATACTACCAGAATCGTGTCAATCTCGGAGAAATTTTCAATCTTCAGACTGTAGAACCAATCATTCTTCCTGCTAGAAAACATCCACCAAACGAACTTAACATCTACGACAGAGTGAAGAGGATTATAAAGCTCTCAATTAGAGTACTCTCTGGTGTCAGGGTCGCAACTTACATCTCCTCCACATATTTCTATCGTCTGCCTTTCCATTCATATATCTTCAGACGAATGCGTTATCAAATCTTCTAACCTCACTCATTCGCGAAGTCTCTTCTCTTAACTCTATTATGAAGCAAACAAATGCAAATGAAATGCCTATGACTCTGATCGATATTGTTGAGGTCACTGTAAACAAGAATAGATGAATCATCGATAGAACTGGAAAATTTGGGTTATGAGCTAGAAAAGGTAAGTTATGCACTTAATAACCATGGCTATATAATGATAATGTTCCTAATGTCATATTGGATGACCTGAACTTTAAATTCTTGTTGAATATATAAAATTTGTGTGAATGGAGGTATGATACCTCTGATAATGACATGCTGTTGAGCAGGAAACTGACGTTAAATTTAGCTTTATGATAACAATTGTGGGTTTTTCAATTGCAATATTTTGATTAATACGCCGAATTACGGCTAGGCTTATGTCTTATTTTTATGGTATTCGTAGAACGATTTCATCGTCGGTTAGTATTTGCGCATGTTTGGACACCGATTGGTTTATATGCATCATAATGAGCCACGCACAGTTGTACAAGTAGTTCAGTAGCAACTCATCATTGTCCCTTTTATCCCAGTTCAGCTAGGGTCGGAATACGAATGGACATTCACATTTCCATTCGTTTAAGAAGCCACAAACCACTGCTCACTGTCGCAGTTTATTGCCTATTGTTACATGTTATTCTGTAAAGTGTGGTGGTTTTAAATAAATGAATGGAATTATTTGTTTTGACAAGTGAATGTTTGATTGGGTAATAGTAGATTGAGTGAAACTTTTATTAACCTATTTATTATTGTCTATTCTAGTCTTATTTAATAAATATTAGCAATTAATTGTTTTGCACAAAGTGTTTGTGTATATATGTTTTGTTGCTTTCAGAATAAAGTAACGTACAGGCTGTCTTCAGAGGAGAGTTCAACAATTTGAATTATACGTCATCATTAGACATGTCAAACAAGCCCACTACAGATTCTAGGGTCACTTTTTGCTAGAGTTTCTGGTTTCTGAATTCCTTCAGGCTTGGTTGAGATATATGACGAGTATTCTTGCTGGGTGCTTGCAATGCTACAATGGATACACCCAGTCCATCACTGCTGCTGGGTGCTTGCAATGCTACAATGGATACACCCAGTCCATCACTGCTGCTGGGTGCTTGCAATGCTACGATGAGTACACCCCAGTCCATCACTGCTGCTGGGTGCTTGCAATGCTACAATGAGTACACCCCAGTCCATCACTGCTGCTGGTTGCTTGCATTGTTACAATGAGACTCCTCTAATTCAACTACACAGGGACGTCATCAGTCTGCAGCTCAATCATCCCCTGCACTTAGCAGAGTATTCCATTCATTCTCATCCTCTGCCTCCTTCAAGTCTTCAAACTCTCTTAACTATTTTCTGCGGGGTCTGCCAGTCTATGTCAACTGCAGAGATCGGGTAAGAGCGTTATCCTGTGTCGATCGTACATACTGGCAGGGAAGAACAAATTGCTATTTTAATAAGGACGGAGGCAGTGGAGGAGTAAGATTACAAATTACGAACGATTAGGTATATCTGACGAATCTTGCGACCAATCATGGAAATGTAGGCAAAGGGTCTTCTAGATAAGGATTAGGTGTTTATTCCTCGCACGATTAAGTTCTAAATGCAAAATAAAGGTTCACTGTTTTGGCAGTTGTTAAGTTTTCTATACTCGGATTGCAGAATAAGAGCAAGCAAATGGTTTCGTATCGTAATAGATAATGTTAGAGACGGTCTGTTTTGGATTTGAAGCAATGGCTTTTATGCTTTTTCAGGCAATTTTTAAAACCATTCGATCATCCAAATTCTTTAAGTGTGTGCAATATTACGTTTTGAATAAACATAAGCGCTCATTACTAGAGTAAACATATGAATATGTGCTGGTAACTCTGCTGAATTTGTTAATATTGAAGTTGCTGTAGTAAGGAAGTATGCATATATAGTGTAAGTATGCAGTAATTAATGTAGTTATATGGTTAAGAAAGTATATATTCATTTATTTTTTCTCTAACGAGTTAGCGCACGATGAGAACAGCGCATTAGACTGATAATTAGTAGTGAATGAACTCAATGAAGCATATGTAGCGGGTCTCATGTAACTGACAATTCACATCAGATACTAAAGAACCACCATAGGATTGCTGTTAAAACCAATGCACAGATATGTTTAGATTGCTTTTAAATAATTAAAATTAATTTATTTGATTGCGTATACTGATATCCCGACCCTAGCTAAACTGGGATTCAAGGGAAGGTGATGTTGATGATAGTCGATTGCTTGGATTAATTATAATTTAAGCTATATATAATCTATATAATAATAACATATCCATAATTATGGATGTGTATCACGTGATCGTATGCTAAGATTGTGCTATCTGTTTGTAAAGATACAATTCGTTCAGGAGTTTAAATAATTTTTAAGTTTTATTTCTTTTCATAATAGATAGAACTATATAGTTAGTAGCTTTCTGAAGAAACAGCTATCGTCAGTTGCTATCAGAAATTAAAACGTAATTCTGCAGCAAAATACAACTAATAAGGCGCTTCTTTTGCGTATTTTTTATAGCCAAACCTTTTAAAGTAATATTGTTTTAAATATTTCTATTGCCTATTAAGTTTTAAAGTAGTATTATCGTAAATATTTCTATTGCTTATTAAGTTATCGGTTGAGCTATTAAGGGTCTATTCCCCCATGACTGACATGATTTGATGTTCAGTTATTTTGAATGTTTGTTTATTCGGTGTGACGGAGTCTGTGTATGTAACCTGACTGGGTACATTCGAATAATAACGGACGTGTGCCTAATCGGCACAACCATCTCTATAGTTAGATAAGCGAGTTGTAAAAATAAACTTCAAAATTGTGAAATAATTTTTATTTATCTATCATTTTTCAACTACGAATAAATATAATTAGAAATACTGTCTCTATAGATCCTTTCAGTGTACAATTTCATTCAAAGGGAAGAGGGAGAGTTAATATACACGCAGAAATGAATTTTCAAAACTTAATGCATTTGGAATGAAAATTACCCACAATAATGAAAAATACGACAGCGGCTATTCCATTCCAACGCACAACGCATTCTTGATATATGCATTATGTATGTACAAAACAGACGGCATACAGTACATGTTAATATAATAATACGTGTTGTAACATGTATTATTATATATTAATATTCTATTTTATTCAAGACAGCCGTAAAATCAAGACAAAGAAACTAAACAATTCAATAAACAATTTAAAAGAAACTTCTATGTATAACGATGAAATTAATGACCCTTTGGCTGCTAACTAAATTTTTGTAAATTCAACGGCTTTGCAGAACAGCTGCTAATCATTCTTAAATAATCAATATAATCTATCATATTAAGTGATCACTAACTTCACCCGTGACTGAATTAATCCATATAGCAATCAATGACATCAGTGAATACATTAATGAACATGTTCTGTTTAACATTAATAAACAAACATTAACATTTATTATTTATTTATTAATAATTAATTAATTAATTAATGAACAAACATTAACATTAATGAGCATGTTTCGAGTCAAAGGGATAACTTGTTTAGCATTTTTATATATAATATATTTCTATCTAAATTTATTTAATATAATTGTTGCAACACAATTAAACTAAATAGCATATAATGGTAGTACATAATGCACAATATTACTCAGTGAATAATATTTTAAACACGTGCTCTCTGCTACAAGAATATGAAAAAAACACGCTAATGTGAAGCTTTTACTGCATGTAAAATATTTCATAACACTTAATACATGTGTTCTACCATGAATCAGCTAATCTTGCCAATAGTTAATCATTAACATACTCAGTTCAATAACTAATACACGTGTTCCACAAGATATCATGAATATTTAAGCTAGCCAATAGTTGATCACTAACACACACGGTGTAACACTAAAGCGCACAAAAAGCACACTGGAACCAATAGTTAATCACTAACAGCCTAACACACTCAGTATAGCAACTAAACATCACAAAACGCACATTGTCACAAGCAAACAACAGCATTTACTAAAGTGCACCGTTGTGCACAACTATGTTACACAGAAACAAGTAAAACATCGAATAGAAACTTCTTGTAATTAACTGTGTTTTATTCTCCAAACGATATTATATTCCTTAAATTATATTCCCCATGTTGTGTCCGGGTTGTTCGAAGAATAAACCAACCGGTGATGGCACGTGTCGTAGGAGGTGGCTAAAGCGTTATGATCCAAACCAACGTCAGAAATGGCATTCTGTTGATGAGCGCCTAGGCTCCAGAAATTGCTACAAATTTTACAAAAGGAACGAAAGAGAATATAGGGGATTGACTGATGAAATGATGTGAGAAAGAGAGGAGTGGCGAAGGTCTATTCGTATCCCGACCCTAGTGAAACTGGGATTAAAGAGAAGACGGTGACGATCAAAACAGTACAAAGCAAAACAGTAATGAAATACATTAACCTACACGTGTCAACGTTTCAACATATCGATATACATGCCATTAGTATTATAATATATAAGCGAATAACGAAAGCAAGGTGAATAAGTCGACGCTTTTGTAAACACATTCACACCTACACGAAAGCTTATCTAGTCATTAGTCGTTCATACCCTGGCTACGGTACATTACACACTAATACTATTTAACAAAAAAACATTACAGCGCAACAAACACGTCCATAACAACAGATAAATAAGCACAAAATCTTTAGCTGCTGCAGACAAAACATCTTATTCACATTTCCCTGAAAGTCTCTAGCTCAAACTATATACATACTAAGCATAAGTAGAAACAATGGAGCCGAGAAGATCTACAAAAGATATTTAGCACAAGAAAAATCTTTAAAAGATACTTTAATATTTATATCAGTTTCCAATAAAGGAATCAACTGAATCAGTTAAAGATAAACGCTAAAATGTAAGCATGAGATTTTCTAAAATGGTGATCTCACTATCAGATCCAGCCTACAATTAACCCTGCCATCATCTGCTAAACAGTCTCATATAAGGTATTGAGTGAACCAATCAGGTTCAATGAAATAGTCAAACTTTAAATTTAACACAACTAATTGAACCAATCAGGTTAATTTAAACAATCACGTTTTATATTTAACACAACCAATCGATCAGTCCAAGTGTAGACTGCAGGGCACAGGTTTACGCCAATGATCGGCTTATCATTGAATTCACAACCACTAAAACATTCATATATACAATATACATGTAATTATGTACACAATAAGTAGCTTTCTCAAGTTCATTTCATCCTCGGTCGACTACAATATGTAGAGACTACAGAGAGCAATGAATGCTCAGCTCAGTCTATTCCATAGACTACTGAGAGTAATGAATGCTCAACCCAGTCTATTCCAGAGACTACTGAGAGCAATGAATGCTCAGCTCAGTCTATTCCATAGACTACAGAGAGCAATGAATACTCAGCCCAGTCTATCCCAGAGCCTAATGAGAGCAATGAATGCTCAACCCAGTCTATTCCAGAGACTAATGAGAGCAATGAATGCTCATCCTAATCTATTCCAGAGACTACAGAGAGCAACGAATGCTCAACCCAATCTATTCCAGAGACTTAGCCAGGGTGATGAACGATACTATGCCCTCCTGACCGCTACTGATCAGACTGAAGTCTAACTTCAGAAGGAGCTCTCGCTCGGCGTGGTTGTGGACCGGTAGATTGGTATGAATGCCCTTGATATCATCGTGAAACTGACCAGTGACGGCTTGAAGGAGGCTCGATGCAGCACGAGGCCCCGTCACTCTTGACGGTAGAACAGAGAGGTGAACAACGCCGGGGTAGTCGTTGAGCACCTCCTCTGTCACTTTGTCTGTCGTCTTCTCCAGGAATGACAGCAGATTCTGCTCACAAACATACATGTAAACAATGGAGTGCATTTAAGCACCAAAAATCTGCTAGACTTTGAGATAGCATGTGTATATCTTATAAACAATGGAGCGCATTTAAGCACCAAAAATCGGCTAAATTTTGAGATAGCATGTGTGTATCTCATAAATGATGAAGCGCATTTAAAGCCAAAAATCTGCTAAATTTTGAGATAGCTATCAGTTTTACTAAAAGATGCAGTTTCTGGTCTTGCACAAGATATATTAGTGTCAATTTAGTTTTGCTCCAAGGATAACCATACAAAATTTCATTTTTTCTTATTTTAATACACTCAAAATGAGAGGATTACTGATTTTCTACAAAACTGCCCATATAAATGAAGAGACCTAATATCCAGTAATTAATTAAAGCAACTAGTCGATCTAATAATTGTGACTCAGTGATGAATGTCAATCACAGTATATTGTTCTTTGTTTCTAGTATCTTATTTCAAATAACTACCACTTTTATATCTTCGTCAATTTGCCTCTAATAATTATCAAACGTTCACAGCCTATGAAAAGCCCATCAGATTATAAGAATATATGATTATATATTCACCATAGTTCACATTTAGTTTGTATTTTTTTCTGTTGCATTTGCTTGCTTGTAAGCAACTAGTATATGAACTCTAAAGAGTTGAATGACCCTTTTTTGTGTTCTTATTAAATTGAATTTGAGTTGAATTATATCATTGGAAGAGCAAATAAAGCAAATATAGGCAGTCGAAAAACTAGAATAAAACAATTGAACCGAATCATTTCGTATACAAACCTGAGGTGAAAGTCGATCACTGCTTGACTTAATATCTTCCAGTGAATATTTACTCTTGATCTCCGGCAGCCACTCGTCCCGCACCCTAGCGTTGTAGTCCTTCACTGATGGAGCCGCTGCAGCGTAGCCGATCACTCCATAGTCGTCCTCTATCACGTAGCACTGGCTAGCATAGAACTGCAGGAATGCTCCCATTAAACTGTCACGTTACACAACAACAAATCAGATAGATTAAAAAGCTAAATAATTATGAACAAGGAACGTTAATATTCAATGTCTTTACGTTAGATTTGTTGCATCATGTTGTTGCTTGTAGCAGTTCTTCGTTGTGTTTTGAAAAAACAATTATTCCTTACTTAATTCTTATCCTTTGACTTTCTTATTTTATTACTTCTTCAGTTAATTCTTAGCATTACACTTTGTCATTATTTTATCTCTTAGAAATATGAAAAGACTCATCAATGCAGATGAATCTTATAAATGCTGAAAACTAATACGCAGTTATACATGAATGCGAGGAAGCTTGCAAACACAAAAAAACATTAAAAAAAGCTAATGTTAAATTCAGATTCCTCACTTGAAAGCGATGTCAGTGACCGGCGAGCCCAAGGATTGAACCCCACACATACTGACCCTCGGTTGAATAGGCCTATCTTACCGACATCGCCACTGGCTCCAGCCATGCATTATCACATTATCATATAAACACGCATTATTACACACATACACGTATGCACACATACACATACATGCAAACTCGCGAATAGACACACACACACACAAGAGGACAAGAGAACGAGGGTCTTACCAGTCTCCGGCAATGTCAGGACATGAGGTGATGGCATCTGTCCCATCCATTCTATCATCACACGTCTTTCTTGCCACCTCAAAAATTTTCGCCTGCAGAAAGCGTGAAACATTACGTTGAACAACTTGAATAGGTAATATGCAACTTAATTATTTCTATACTTTAACAAGAACTAACTTGTCACAGATATAATAACTTACAATGGTAAAAGTTAATTTAACAATTACGAGTAGATTCACTGGACAAATTCTATAACATGTTCTATTAATTCTAAATTAACCCCTGTAGAGATAAAGAGTAACTTGATTTGAGTCATTTAGATTATGAAATAAATAAATGATAACAACGCGATGCCAGGTTGGTATTTTCTGAAACCATCTTGTAGGTCGTTCACATTCCAGAGTAGTAGAAGACTAGATCCTACATTGTTTGCGACTATACACCATCAGTATACATAACCTTCATTGTCCATTAGCAGTGGCCTTTGGCATAGATCAGTGCCTTATAAATATACTTACTAAAAAATAAAATTTCCTACGATAACTCAAATCTGCTAAAGCCCACTGGAAATGATTCGCTCGACGATGGAGACATAGACTGTAAACAGCTTCGGCTGCACAAATAGCAACTAAAAACCAGACGTGTTTCGCAAGAGCTGACTAATAGGTATATCACACTGAAGTCTACAAGCTAGTCGACTAGATAAGCATCATACTGACCAATTAGACTCTTTAATTTTAGATTTAGAGATCCCGCTAGGAAGTTTTAAGTTTATAGTACATTAAGTATCTGCTTATCTGATGTTCTGAGATATATAAAAATCACACTTGCTATATCCAGCTTAAAAATCTGTATCACGTACATAATAAACAGGAGTGACCGTGTTAGCGCTTACTTTATCTGACGGTCGATATGGACGGACAATGAAAACCTGCTCTGTTGTTTTAGCAGAATTAAGAGAGGTTTCATCGTTCCTGCCATCTATAGGCAGCAGTCTCTGCAAACAAAGCACAAGTATCAATCAATCAATCAAGTCACTAATTCAATCAATCAACTAGTCACTCTCTCGGTCCATCAATGAAAGTCAGTCACTCAGAACTAATTAGACAGTAGTACATATAATGTAACATTTACTGATTAAAATAATGATAAAATTAACAATCGTTATTCAGTGATAGCTAGTCAATCAATGATAACTTAGTCACGTACATATAAATAAATTTATAAAGGTGGTAAAGCTAATATTAACGTCAGTTTCCTCACTCGAAAGCGATAATAATAACACACATTATAGTGAAATGATCAACTGTCTTGATATCTATCACTTTTAATACCACATGTTAAATCCGTTAGGCAATTTAGTCCATTTTCCGTGTAATCAGTCCAGTGAATGTCCGATGTCAGTGATGGGCCAGCCCAGGATTTGAACCCCGCACATACTGATCCGCGGTCTAGTACCTTACCGACATCGAGTTTCGAACTTCTCGGAAACATTGAGCGATCAACACTTCTGTAAAGACGTGAAACGTGGTGATTAAGGAAAGAGGCGTTGAAAATGTGGTTATGGAGAAAGATGAAATAGATCAGCTGGACTGACAAAATTACAAATGAAGAAATTCTGAAAGAGTTGGTACAGATAGACAGTTAATAAATGTGATAAGAAATAGAAAGAAAAGCTGGATATGAAAAATTATAGGGGGGATGGTTTGCTAAAGGATGTAATAAGAGGACGAATCATCATCGTCATCATCTTCCCTTAAATCCCAGTTGAACTAGGGTCGGGAAACGAATATACATTTTCTGAAGTTTTTCCATTCATTAAAATTTTGCAGTAATAGAAGGAAGAATGCAATGGAAAAAAGTTAGAGGCAGATCAAAACATGGGATTTAGAAAGATTTGATAACAAATTCATATCTGGAGATTGAAAAGAAAGGCTGATGATAGAATTGGCTGGACGAGTTATATTCCATGGACCGGCCGTTAGGCAGTGCACTAGAAAAAGAAGACAACCTTACCAGTTAAAATGAGTTTCTTAAAATAAATTCAAATTTTAGAATTCCACAGATCTGCAAAAAGTAACATAAATTCCAATTCTATATTTCCACAGATTTGGATAAAGATAATTTGAAGCTGCAGAGCAACTAGATATCTGCAAAGATTTCCAAGAACTTTCTATGGCTGTGGAGAAGGCTGAAATCATAGCTAACTTTCCAACGATCAATAACAATAAATTTAGTAGCAACTAATAACATAATCTAATCACTTTATCAATGCCATCTGACACTCGCAGACAGAAACAACGCAAAAAGAGTATCACAGTTATACGCAGTAATTATAGAATAAGATTGGATCTCTCCTTTTCAGATTTATATCTGCTCGAAACAGATCGCTTTAATCTTACTTTATATGTCCTATCTGATTCTAGAATCGCCGCTTAAAACTCTTGCTTTTGCTGTATAATTTCATATTAAAACAGAAATGCAATATACTAGATAAAGTTTGTTTAAAATCAATGCACCCCTAATATATTTACTATTAACTAGCTCTCATTGAAATACGGTTTCACTATAAAAGCTCCAAGACAGTGGTCATCATCATCCTCATCATCTTCCCTTGAATCCCAGTCCAGCTAGGGTTGGGATATGAATAGACCTTCTTCACTCCTCTCTGATGGTTGAGGAACAGTGGTCCTAGTAGACACTTTTACAAGTTTAGATATTAATTTAAATGTAATTGTTATTTAGCTTACTATTAGTATTGAATTTTTTCTGTAAAGTAGCCTCGAAGACTGAGTTCGGCCATGACATTGTTATATAAGTTTTCGTTGTTAATAATAATATTAATGATAATAATACTAGTAATAATAATAATTAATAATAAATAATAATAAATAGTAATAATAATAATACTAGTAATAATTCTAGTAAGTGATGTGTGCTGTTGGGGACGTCCCTGACATCATCCCAGGATGAGGAAACGGACGTGTTAAACCTTTATTAATATTATTAATAATAATAATTAATAATAAATAATAATAATAATAATACTAGTAATAATAATAATAATAATACTAAATTTGATAAACTAGCAGGAAAGACTAACCCTGAACTCAGCGAGCAGCCCGCCCCTATGGACCCATGGCTCTTGCTCACCTGACTTGAATGGCTCACGATCTTCTATATCTAGCGCTGTGACAATCAACAGTAAATATCGCTTAGTAGCAAGTCCTTAACATCTTACATAAATGATTAAGTTATTAAAGATTTTTAAAATGTGAATTTAAACCTCATTTTTTTAATAAATGAGGATTTAAAATTATTCTTAAAAGGCGACTCAAGTTCACCATAGAACTAAATGGTACTACTATATCTAATAAACTTGTAAGTATGCTATAAAAAAAACTAACTATTAAAAAAGAAACTGATAAACTAACTTTAGAAAAAGAAAATATTAAAATATATAAATGTACATTTATTATCACACATTATATATGTATATGGAACGCAATTTAATGCATTTTCAAGGCACTCAAAAATATATTATATATGCTAAATTTTGATTAATTTTGCTTAGATTTCCTTGAAGAATTTCTCAATAGTACCGAAGTATAAAACTCCTTAATATTATGGCGACATAGTGAAATGATACACTTGCATGTCAGTGTGTACATTGACAACCAAACATCTACAACAACAATATCAACAACAGTATCAACGTGTAGCAGCTAACCAACCTACTGAAGTCACACGTATAGTCGTATGTTACAATAGCAGCAACAAATAATGTAATATATGCCACAGAATATTTTTTCCTTGTTTTGTCCGAGACACTGAAGATAGATCAACCGTTAAATGTTAACTGCATATATCGTAAGAGGCGAAAATCATAAACTGTAGAAGGCAACGGGAAACCATCTCAGAAGCCTTTTTTCAAGCTATAGGCTATATAAGATATGGTTAAGGCATAGCTTTTTGTGAAGAGATTAACTTGTTGATCCATGAAATGCTCTATATCTCTCTCTTAGTGCACTGCCTACTGGCAGGTCCACGGTATATAACGTCTCCACTCTTCTCTGTCTTCCACTCTAAAAAAAGCTCTATAAGAAGCGTGAAAGCCGACTCACAGTATGCATATGTAATATGGACCAGCCATGTGGCAGAACACAAGAGAGTCAACAGAACGTCTAAACTAAAGCAAAGTACAAATAGTATAGGTAGAGTATCTACCGATCAACTTAACTGTAATCTGAATAAAAGCAGTCTACCACTAGATACACGTATAAAAAACCCTTTTTGACGTTGGTTTGAATCTTAGTGCATTGGCGTTTATCTTAGCTTATAATTATTAATAATTAGCTTGAGCAGGTACCGATCCACTTGATGTAGGAGTTAACAAGCGCAATATTGCTCCTCATGTCGTTGGTGTAGTGATAGATCTCATAGACGAGCTCTCTGTTAGGCATGTCAGACAACTTGTCCACCACCACACACAGATCTCCGTACACCTCGTGGAACCTCCTCGCCGTGGCGTACCACTCTCTCTCACTCACTCCGCCCACAACGGCACTCAGCGATGTGCCGCTGCTCGAGGCACTCAACGAATGCCCACCGGTACTCAGCGAATCGTTGTCGGCACCAGACGAGCCGGCTGATGTAGAGTTACCGCTCAGGGCTGTGCCAGCAACAGCCGGCGGTGGAGAAGCTGCAGCGGCGTCAGGAGGAAAACAAGGCGCAGGCTTCCTGCGAGTCAGAGCCGACGAGTTGTCCACGAGCCACCGAGCACATTTGATCAATCTCTGAGCCTCCGGTCCGTTCACGTGTGGCAGATAGAAGAAGTTAGAGATGAATACGAGGTCAGAGGTCATGAGTCGATCTATAGGAGCAGCCAACGTGTCATCCTTTCCATCTGAGATATCCAGTGGATTGAGCGTTTCTTCCTTCTGATTGGTGGAATCCGATATAGAGAGGGATTTAACTTTGTAGAGTTCTGGCAGCCAATCAGCTGCAGCCATGTGTAGGGCACGTCTCGGATTATATCCAGTCGGAGTTCCTTCATCATCATCGTTATCGTCATCATAATCCATATCATCATCATCGAAATAATCAGCATGCATCAGGGAAGGCATGTCAGAGGCTACAATAGCAACACAATCAAATGTAGAAACAAATTAGAAACCAGAAAGTTTAAGAGAAACATAGAATTAAACGTGAAGATTTAAAGTATTTACTAACTTCATATTTATTGTTATTTTTCTACTTATTTCCTTTGACTATCATATCTACTGATGGACCTGCCGATATGCAGTGCACTAAGAGAGACTGGCTTCCTACCCAATGATGAAGGCAGGTAGTCCCTGTACAATAACTTATTACCATAAGCAATTTTAATCAAATGGATTTGTAAAAACATGTTCTAAGGAATGAGATATCATAATGCGATCAGGAGATGGTCAGGATAGTTGATTTAAATCATTATTGAAAATGAAGTAAAAGCTAAAGCTTAAGCCAAGTTTAGCGTCAGTTTCTTGCTTGATGGCATGCATCAGTGATGTGGTCTTACTGGTGAGCACTGGCCTTGAACACTGCACGTAATGATCTCTAGTACATCTTTCCAACAAGTCACCGGCTCAACCCAAGCGCTCAACAGTTGCCATAGAAAGCTCAGGAGGCAGCGAGTTCCAAAGAGAAGGTTTTTAAAATATAGCAGCCTCTCACGATAAGATCATATATGTCGAATAAGAAGGTCGCATTTTCTAAAGCTTCATTTAACTTCAAAGTGAGCGTAAAATTGTACTGTAGAGGTCCCTATTTCTGAAAGATCTCAAACAGCTTATCTGAGTTAGTTTTCTATATTTGCTCAACATTAGATTAACAAAATTAGAGGACAGTAAATTATATAAATCTCATATCTCTCTCTCTTAGTGCACTGCCTACTGGCAGGTCCATGGTATATAACGCCTTCACTCTTCTCAGTCTTCCGCTTTCCTCTTCATATCCACATATGAGTGGGTCCTTAAATCATCTAACATACCTAATCTCGGCCTGCCCCTGCCTCTTTTTTCTTCCACTCTACCTTCTATGACCTCTATTAATAGACCTTCTCCCTTTAGAATGTGTCCTATCCAACTCTTCTTCCTATTTCTTAATACTAAATCTCTTATAATTTGTGTCATATACTTATGCTTAATTGCAGAATATAAATAACTCATGTAAAGAAAGTTTATTACTAAAATTTAATTAGAATGTTATATTTATGCAACTAAAATAAATTTTACACAATTAAGGAAGTCAGTCATACGTTTAAATCTTATGCAGCTATTTTTACTCCATTGAGCAAGCGTGTGAAGAGCGATGAAGTTGGTCTCGAGCTCACAGTTTGGATTGGTCAGAACTCCACGCAACCGACCAATCAGATCTGTGGATCTGCCGCTGTAGGGTCCGAGGTAGAGCCTAGTCTGGTCATAGTCGTTAGCGTGAATGTTGTCCCATATTGTCACTCGTCGCTTAACTATATTAGATACAGCTTCAATCCCGTCCACCGATATCTGTCTTGATACCACCTTCGGCCCTGATATAAAGTAAATTGCAGTAGCGTTCACATTTCAGAATTAAGAGACATTTTCTTAAATATATCTGACAATATACATAATATATAGTGCAATTTATTAATTAAATAAATAGACAATAAATAAATAATAATAAATAAAATTAATTGAGGTACATAATGAATGCTACGCAGTAATTAGTCATATACGCTCTATGGCATAAAGTCATAAATGCTATGCTCAATTAATTTAGGCTCTGATGAATTGTGTCATTTACACTTAAAGTGCTCTATTCATTCATTTATGCAAAGAAATATTTTATTTATGCAGTGCTTGCATTACCAATACTCCACTAGAATTTTACTACATTTTTCATCATCATCATAGTCTTTCCCTGAATTCCAATTTAACTAGGGTTGTTATTAAACATTCAATCGTTTAAAAAATTTGTAGCAATTTCTAGAGATTTGGCGCTCATCAACTGAAAATTTGTTAATTTAAATTTTTTTAGAATTTTACTATATAAGCAGAAGAAAACATCTCAATAATTTCAACTGACAACCACTCCACCTACCAGTCCACAGAAAGTCAAGGTCATCTACCGGTCCACAGAAAGTCAAGGTCATCTACCAGTCCACAGAAAGTCAATGTAACCTACCAGTCCACAGAAAGTCAAGGTCACCTACCAGTCCACACAAAGTCAAGGTCATCTACCAGTCCATAGAAAGTCAAGGTCACCTACCAGTCCAGAGAAAGTCAATGTTCTTGTTTAACTTCTCTCCAACAGTCCTCAGGTATGACGACTTGGACAGAGATGGAACAGCTCTTGAGGTACAATACTCTGCGGAGATAAACAGCATTCAAAGCGATTAGATATAATAGAATAATCTCTCTTAGTACACTGCCTACTGGCAGGTCCATGGTATATAAAGCCTTCACTCTTCTCTGTCTTCTGCTTTCCTCTTCATGTCTACATATGAGTGGATCTTTAAATCGTCTAATGGAATAATATAAACAAATAAATGAAGCAATTCAATAACCTTACCTAATTCAAAAATCAATACAAAATACACATTTTTAACAAATTATTAACTTGAAATCTTGGACAGTGCAGGAATTATATTTTGTACGATTGAACTATATGATTCAAGTTAGACTTGCTATGCACAATTTAAAATTAGAACAGAACAACACTTTTTAATGTTAGTTTAAAGTTAAAATACATAATTAATATAATAGTGGAATTAATATTCAGATCTAATTCATAGAATTAGATCCGAAACATTAAAACAGTAGATTGACATTTTAACCACGGTATCACTAGAGATTCATAACTCTAAATTCAAACATTCCTACAGTCTACTACTCACATGCAGCATCAGATAAACTAACTTGCATATTCTATCACAAAGAATATAAATGATTCACCCCTACAATGAAGACTTCCTTCACAGAATAACTATGCCTTCTGATGTAACTTGCCATTGGCCAATACAATATACACATTAGTCCGCTTTTACCAACGAAGTACAGCTGTTCGTTAAGCTATTCTCTCTCAACACAATCCTACAAAATTTTCGCTGACGGATGTGTTGGTTCTATAGTAATAGTAAAAACAGTATTGACTCATGTAAAACTTTTTACAAATTTCTCGTCTAAAAATACTAATCACTATGAAGGTTAGCATAATTATTTAAAGTAGGCTAGATGCATTTATTACATTCTTAATCATGGGAAGTTTTCAGGAATATACCTGTTGGACAGAAGAGAAAGAGATCGGGCTTGTCGAGATACTCATACATGTCGTTGGTGACCTGACATTGCGCGTGAGCGAACGATTGAAACACCCTCGAGTCCTCACGAGACAACTCACTCTCAATGTCGTCGAACAACAGCGCGTAGTACTTACACCCAAGCTCTCTGACCTAGCGATCAATCAATCAATGCATAACATATTATGTTAACTAAAACATAGTCACTTAATGTAACTAAGTTACACATTAACTTAGTTACTTTTCTAATTAGAAGCATAGTGGACTAACAATCATAATCCAATCATCATCATCCTCCCTTGAATCCCAGTTTAACCAGGGTCGGGATACAAATAGACAGTCTCAAATCCTCTCTGTTCTACGCCACACCACAATCATAATCAAATATAGAGTGAAAAAAATAGCAAAAGTATATATATTCATCCCCTCTCAGTATCCAACAATCAATCAGTCCATCAATATATAACTAACACTAATCTACCATTTTTCCCTATAAATAATCAAATAATAGCATAAAGTACTCACATCTAGATTCTCACACTAACCTACGATTAGTTTTTAGAAATATCAATCAATCAATACATAACTGATAATTTATCTAATACTCTACTTTTCTAAATAATGATGATAAATATATGAGATTTTAATCAAGCAATGCCAAAAGGTAAAAAATTTAAAAGGTAAAGAAAAGAAAACTTCCCTTGTCAATTTGAATAATTTGAACTCGATATCTATCACACATATATATATAGATAAAATCATAAAATCGTACTTGACACAATTAGTGCTATTATTTTAACAGAAATGAACTGTTCATATAAAATGTCTTAGTAATTATTACTTATGATTTTGTTTCATGACAAAATGCACTAATAGTCCAATACTGCATCCGGCACATAAACGCCTAAGCAGCTCAATCACAAATTTGTCGCAATAAACAATTAACACAGCACCTGGTCTAGCTTTTTCTTCAACGCTCTCAGTTCATCCCTGTTTGAATAGATCATATCCAGGCCTGGAGAGAGAGCATAGACAAACTTTATCTTCTGCGTCTCAGCGAAACTTATCAGGCTCTGCAATTCATCTGCAAACATGCCAGAAACTGAGTGCAAATATAAGATCATAAATAAATTGTGTTCTTTGTCATTTACCATATCTCATGCTATAAAATACAAATACAACGGCAAGCAAATGTACATAAGTATCAATAGCAATAAAAATATCAATAAAATATCAATATAAATATCAAGTAAATGTAAAAGATTAATGTGCAACTAGACAAACAAGAAACAAATATACAGTGTACATTGAAATTAATATATTTGTGGTAAGTATTTCTAGTATTTAATCAGCTAAACTACAAAATAATAGTCATGCTGCTAAATGAATAATAAAATTTATAGAACTGCAATAATTCTGATTATCTTCTACTAACCACACACACACCAGCCGTGTGACTGGACTGCTCATACAATATGAGACTAAAACATGAAAATTGCAGTTACAACAGTCATGTTATAGTTTATTTTAATTTATTTATTTGTTTCAAACCATTACACTTTACAAAACAACACAACAATAGACAATATACTGAGACAGTGAACAATGGCTTGTTTCTGAGAACTCCTAAGGCCGGGTGCAGGACACAAACAGCTTAATGTTTACATCACATCATATAACTAATTGAGAAATAAATTTAATTAATTATACGCTACAGTATTTCTGCTAACAATTTAACGTGAAAACTATCATGCAATGAACAAATAAACAGTGAAAGTGGATCGCAACGCACGTAAAAAGACAGAGAATAAGAATGCAACACAGATAAATGTAATATATCAACAATAATCTTAAATTCAGAACTCAGATCTAAGTGCCAGGAGACGACCTGCTTCTTTCTTGGTGTAGAGTTGACGCCAGTGTCGTCGGTGCTTGTAATCATCCTTTGGTGCATACATGTACGTGTTCATACCAAACCTCTGCAACCTGCAACACGATAAAAATGCAACATAGCATTATCATCATCATCATCATCCTCCCGTAAATCCCAGTTTAACAAGGGTCGGGATACAAATAGACTGTCTCAAGTCCTCTCTGTCCTACATCATATCATCAGTCAATCCACTATTTCAGACTTTTCCATTCGTTTAAATTAACACAGCATAAAAAATAAAAGTAATATTAATATTTGAGCACTTCTAATGCAACAAATTTATATAAAATGCAATAAATAAAATTCTAAATATCCAAATTAAAGCAATACAAAACGATTAAAAGTACTAATATTATAGTTTGAAGAGCCAATCAGCTAGATGGACACTCTTTTAAATGATCATGATTCAATAATCACGGAAATAGGACCAAGTTATAATGTTCAATATGCTAAAACAAATTAAGTTTCAAGTGCATATTATAGAATTGTTGTAGATGACTCACTTTAGCATAACAATGTCACGTTTTAACCACATAATCAATTCAATTGTCATATTATGTTGACATATAAATTAAAAAATTTAGCATATTAATGTCAAATATTTCTTGTTTAATCAATTCCATTATAACTGTCAATGCCTACCACAGCAAACCAGAATTTTTCTGAGTAAAAAGTACAAACTATAAATAAAAAATAAAAGTATGAAAATATAATCGATAGCAGTCATTGCGCTTAAAAATCTTTCAAAAGAAGAAGTCTAACAAGAAGTTCTTTTAGCAAGAAATTAACATTTATTTAAACATAAAGAGAATTCTACAAATAATCTTCTAGCTGATCAAATTTATTGTCATGATAATTCTTTTCTATATATATAGACAATTAGATCTATATTATTTATAGAAATTTTATGAGTCAACACATAACAAACCGAATGAACAACTCATGGCGCTGACTTATTTTCCAGGGTTTGCCATAAAATCCTGAAAAAATACAGCGATGTATTATAGACATCAATATGAACCAGTCAACATCAAAATGAAGTATTCACAATAGTATCTATATATAACAGCAAACACTAAAGCTAAATTGAAGCCATAGATCTATATGCACTTGAAAATTCATCACCATCACCTTCCATTGAATCACAGTATAACTAGAATTGGGATACGAATGGACCTTTGGACCTTTATCAAAATTTGACTTTTCAGTTCGTTAAAATTTCTGTAGCAATTTTTTGAGCATAGGCGCTCACTAAACCGAATGCCCTTTCTGATGTTGGTTTAGATCTTGGTGCTTTAGTTGCCTTCTACGAAACATGCAGTAAGCGGTTGGTCTATTCTTTAACCAACCTGGACACAACACGGGGAATGTACTTGAAAATTAAATTAAAATTTTATTAATATTCTCAAACGTCAATGTTAATAACTAATACAGACAGTATAGCTAAAATTGTTATCATCAATATATAAGTTAAAGATTCCTGTATCAGTGAAGTATAGTCAAAGTACTTAACCAAAGCTTTACGTGACAAGGGTCTTGCATCCTGATATGAGCAAAAAATCTCAACAATATCTATCTTTCGCAAAATCACTGTGAGACTGCATGCAATATATAAATTTTGCAACTCATGGATGTCAACTCATACCATTTAATAAAAATGTTACGCATTGAAATATCTGGTAAACTGACAGTCAACTACAATTACATACAATCAAGTGTCCGAGAGTAAAATCATTAGACGGCGGGATTAGTGCAAGATGGCGGGATTAGCACAATTGGTTTAGTTGCGCGTCAATTATCAAAGTTAAGCTGCATCGACCTCGGTTCGTACTTTGTGGGTGACAACCTTGGAAGACCGAGTGTTGATAAAAGCTTAGGAAGGAAAGAATCCCAGGGTGATGGAAAGTTATTCTTAATCCGTGCCGGCTGCACTTGATGTGCCATCAAAAAACAACATTACTAATAACCATGGAAAGGAAAGAGGAAATGGGTAGGCTTAAAACAAGCATCTGTGCTTCTTGACCCAGTGTGCTGTTATGTTATGTTAACTCGCAGATATTCACAATTCTGGTTGCACGGAAAATGGAATTGCCTAACAGTTTTAACAAGTGGTATTGATAGATCGCAACATAGTTTATCATATCACTACAATGATCAACTATGTCATTATATAAAATCTTGGGACTGATAATTAAGATTTGGAATTTGCACCGCTTTTGGACCTACTTTTTGCTCGTTGGCTTGATTTTGTCTCAGTAGTGCTCGATGTTGTCATTGATGACTGCAGCACTCCAATTGTTGCTATTATTATTATTATTATTATTATCATTATTATTATTATTATTAATGCTCTGTATTATTATTACAACTTTCTGACAACAAAAGCAATTACAGCGATGCTATTGTTAATGAAAACATATATTACTATTGAGTCAAGCCGATGAGCAAAAGGGGTCCAAAAACAGTACGAAATGCAAAATACAGAAAACCAGGCCAATGACGGAAATTAAAGAAAAGGTTGACGTAGGGCCTACTATACGAGCGAGAAATCAAACCTTCAATGACACCGCACAGAAATTCCCGATTTGCATTTGTTGATGAATCGGATGAACTAACATTACCGTCTGCAGACATTATCTCTATTTCATAGATTTTTATAACTACTTCACTTTCTCATTTGATTTGCAGTTTGGTCTAGTTAAGTAACAAAATTTTCCTGATATCACAAAACTAATAAAAACAAAACAAACTGCTAAATCTCGGCCCTTTTTAAGTCCTACATGTGCGAAATGTCATCAAAACTTCTAAACCAAACTCTTATCCTCATCTTCTTCCTCAGCCTTCACTCCAACTCTAACCCAAACCTAGTGACTAACCTATTTAATGAAATACTTAAATACGAATGGTTTTAACGAAATTTTAACCTGGAAAGTGCCGCGAATTAATATAGTCTAAAATTTCACTCTTCATTCAGTTCTTGAACATAGATTGCAAAGGCGGTTCAAGAATGTCTAAACACCAGTTCAGTTTATTAAACATAAAATTTTAAATGAGCTGTAAATGCCCGAAATACTCTTCCTATGGTCAGATAGACCGATAGATAATCATACAACTTTATTGAACTACGATATTGATCATTTATGATTTTCTAGCTCTAACTATAAATAAATAATTATAGAGATTACTATTTAAAATATTTGAACTAATAATAATACAAATTATAGTGAAATGATCAACTATGTTGATATTTATCACTTTTTAATATCATATGTTTAAACCGTTAGGCAATTTAGACCATTTTCCGTGTAGCCAGTCCAGTGAATGTCCGAAATTTTACTCTCAGGTCAGCGCGGCTGGGATTCGAACCCACGAGAGTTCAATTCACCTCAGGGTCTGTCATTTAAAACTTCATGACGTTATCTACACCCTTAACCATTGCGCTATTGAGACATTCAACTAACCCTGAATTAGAACAGCGCATGGTCGCGTGTAGAGAGTCAGATAGCAGATTATGGATATAATTTAACTAATTTGATGGAATATTAAAGAATGGTGTACTAAATTTAACCATTTACAGGTAATGCGCTACCGCGCGGTTCTCTTTGGGTAGTTTTCTATACAGCTTAATTTTTGTCTTAACTTTAAATGTTTACATCAGTGGTGTAGCGAGGGGGAAAGGGGCCTATGCACCCCCATTATGTCATGTAAAATGTTATCTGTATATCGATTTTGAAAATCGTTCTTTCTTACTTTGCTGAATTCATGAACAAGTCAATGCAATCAGCTGAACATCCCAATGAGCATCAGACAAATAATTTACTCTTTTTTAGAAGATTAATTGAAATAGTGTTTGATAAGCATATAACTGAACGAGACATTGTCATTCGATGCGAAAATGTATATTTAAGTTTCACTTTTTTTTTAAAGTTTCTGTAAAACATTTTCTTTACACAGTTTATTTCTTATTAAACATTAGATTAAACAATTTGCACACAAAGGACAATCAGTGGTAGTTAATAATAGAAATTAAAGTTCAACAGTTGAATTATAATTTTAAAAGTTTACACACTACAGGAAAGATGAAGCAATGTCTACCCAGAACATACATATAATATAAAACAGCAGTACAACAAATCAATCGAAATCAGGAATAAGATTAAATGCTAACATGCAACGACAAATTTGACGACATTTTTAAATATCTCTAGGAACGATTACGTTACAATCAAATTAAATAATATACAAAATGGTGAACCGTAGTGAAGGTTTAACGGATCAGAACCTGTGTCTGAGCTAGCTATCAAGCAGAACTATCTATACAAATAGCTAGCTATCAACTACATAAGATCAAGATATGAATATTCATGACGACAGCAAAACTAAGCAGTAGCAGGAGTTTGTATAGAAACTTTGACGACTGGATTTGATGATAATAACAGAAAGCTATTCGATAAGATAGCGAGCATCCATTTACTGATTTCACAAGTGAAATCAGTTGAGCAGAACATCATAAACCATGAAAATCACCTGAAGAATAAACAATGCTATATACCATATACAATGATATGGTATATGTAATAACGAACTAGCAATAGTATACAGCACGAAGATATACTTGGTTTTTATGCATTACAGTTTTTTATGTATTATGGACGAAGCAAAGACAACAGAAACGTGCAGAGTTTATTCTGTATACGCAAACAACAAAAGTGATATATTCAAAGTTATACACGACACACATCGCCTAATAGTAGCTGGATTAGTTAGACATAATGCATAACTGAATCCTTTAGCTTTTATTAATATTTTTATTAATATTAATATAAACACTAATATTTCAATTAATTAGTAAATATTAATATTAATATGAATATTTTTATTAATTAGTAAACATTGCAAGTTAAGTGTCAAGTCGTTCTGATGATTTTCATTGAAGATATGCAGCAGAATGTTATATAATTAAATGTGCATCAATGGAATAGTTTACACTTATAAAACATTAAAATGATGGCTAGTGATCAACTTCATTAAATATTCCAGTAATAATTATCAATGCAAGAAGAAGTAGCAGCTGCATTAGTGCATATAACATTTACACAAACACGACTTCCACTACATTCATAGTTCTTATGCTTTTCATCCAATTGGCCTAAACTTCATAATTTAATGAAATATTATTTATAAGCTATCGTGTCTACAAAAGTAAACCTAAGAAACGTTAGCATTGAAGTATTTAGATCCATTTTACAATTAACAGTTATTAAATTTTAAGTAATTGAAATATCAATTAACCTTCAACTGATAATTACATTTAATTAATTATAATTGAAATTAAAATAATTATAACCAACTACTGCAACTGCAATTAATGTAGCCCAATAATATGATAAACTGTACTGTCGCATCTAAAATCAAAGGTAAACAAATAACTAAACAAAAATACAGAGTCCTAAGCATACAAGTTATTTAAGAATCGTCACAACACAAAGTCAAACGAATATAAAAATACAAAACAATACTTGCATTGATAGGTGCATCACAATAGCTACAGTATAGTCATATTGGAATTTCAACTGAAACAATTCTAATGTGAATAAAAGTAATGCCTATCGACTGAAAGATCTAATAATAGGCTATAGCAACGTTAAAAGATCATGCATAAACAGTTTATATAATTAAAATCGCATATTTACTCACACGTAAAGTAATAAAGTAATAAAGTAATAAAGTAGTAGAGTTACTGTAAATGTTGAGCAATGTTTCCTCTAATAGCTTATCTGGCATATTCCTTATACACTATAAAGCATACGGCAATAAACTCATTTTCCCGTCATGGTGTACATTAAAGAAGAACATTTTTCCCTTGCTCTAACAAAAGTGATTAAGTTATAGAAATCTTATTTTTATTTCATTCATCCTCTACAAAGTAACCTAATAATTTTGTAACATTAAAACTAAATTCAAATTTTTTCTATGATCTTGATTAATTAAAAATTGAAATTAATTAAAATTAAACTTTCACTCATTTAATTTATACAATTTCAGGAAATATTAGAAAGAGCCAACAGCATAGAATAGTTTCAGTCAAAAAATAACATTTCCTAACAACCAAGCATAATAAGAATTGTTCGCTTCAAGCTAACACTTCAGAAACTATTCAGGATAAATCAATAGATGGCAAAAATATCTATATGTAAACGTTAGCGGTTTAAATAAAAACAAGTAAACTGACGCAATATAGAAGTGCAATATCATTTCAACGCAGTTCAGGAACAGCTAACTCGCACGAACGCTACTAATACAAAAAATCTTGCTGGACAGCATTACTGAAATCAACTTAAACACAACAAGCAAACTAGACTCCATCATCGTCATCATCTTCCCTTAAATCCCAGTTTAACCAGGGTCGGGATTTCGAATACTCGACTCGAAAACAAACTCGACTCAATCAACTCTTACGTAACTAAAAACGTCTTTACTGTAAAAGAATAAATTACATAAAATGTCTAACGAGACGGGGGAAATCATTACAGAAACACTTCTTCCATGACAGGCTGCATGATGGCGGCGCACACACTGCGGGGCAGCCACAGATAAGCGGCGTAGCCTGCGTAGGTCAGAGCCCCGATCAGCGCTCCGCAGATAACGTCGCTCACGTGATGGCGTCCGAGCAACAGCCGCGACACAGACACCGCCGCAGCCCAGGCGATCAGCCACCCAGCCGCACCCGCCGTCAGGTCAAAGTTCATGACGATGAAGCACGTGACCATGACCGCTCGGGTGGTGTGACCGCTGGGGAAGGAGTAGCAGTCGACGAGGATAGTCATCATGTCCTCTTTGTTCTGAGCTGGACGAGATCTCCTCACGACAGCCTTGCACAGGCCCACCACCACCAGGTCCACCAGTAGAGCTGAAATATAGCGTACACATACTACAGCGTCGTCCATGATGATATGTAGCACCTTTAATACTTCACGTTGAAATATCAGCATCATATGAGCTACTGTATACACATACATTACAGAGATCATCTCTGATGATATGTAGCACCTTTAATACTTCATATCAGCATCATATGTGCTATAGCGCACACACATATTAAAGTGTCATCCATGATGATATGTAGCACCTTTAATACTTCAAATCTGCATCACATGAGCTTTAGTGTACACTTACATTACAGCGTCATCCACGATATGTAGCACCTTTAATACTTCACGTTGAAACATCAGCATCAGATGAGCTTTAGTGCACACATACATTACAGAGATCATCGCTGATGATATGTAGCACCTTTAATACTTCACGTTGAAATATCAATGCTCGAAGCTGAAATATCAGCATCGAGCTTCCTATTTAAAAGGTTATTTATTGTATACATATGATCAATTTTGATTTTGATGAATTTTCCATATTTAACAAGCTGCAGCTCGCACCACCCCACTAGGGTGAGAACGTCTCGAGATCGACGGCCAAGCCGAGAAGGCACTGACCGTGATCAACCCCATCTACCGTCTCAAGCCATAAGAGAGATATATAGAGATCATCACTGATGATATGAAGTACTTTTAATACTAATTTTTACATTGTTAGGTAGTTATTCTAATGCTCAGATTAAGAATGTTGGAGATTGTACACTCTAATCAGATACTTCTGGATTTATTGCGAATTGACGAATAATGCGCATGCTAAGCGATTACATTCACCTAAAATCACTATCAAATATATGATGAATGACAAAATTTGATATGTTAATGAAATAAATATAATCTTTTATTTATTTACAAAAACACAAATAAATTATATATGGATTAAATTGGTAATTAAAATTGACTAAAAATTTTCCGTACACTGTGTAGAATGCAATAAGAATCCTTCACCAATTGACTTTCTCTCACTAATAACGTCGCACTTTTCTTTCTCTAGCTAGCTTAGAAATAAATTAAAACATCAACAATAAGGTGTGCATTCAAGACGACAGTGCCTAATATAAAAAGGATTTCATATACAAACCACTCTCATTTGTCACATCTTGAGCATCTCTAGCAATTTGGGAGGGAATATGTCGTAACGTTTAGAGTGCTCCACTCAGAAACAAGTGGCGCGGGTTTAAAGCCGAGATCAGTAAAAAAATAAAGAATATCCGCAAAGGCCCAAGAAAGGTTAATCATACATGTGTCTAAGCTTGCTCTCAATAGTCACTATCAACACCAAAGATATGATTAATCATGGAAAGGATACAAATATAATATGTCAGGAACATATAGAGCAGTCTCAAAGACCAGGCACTGGTCCTGAGACTGCTGGAGAAATGGCCATTTCAAAAATATTAACAGCTGGTAGGTCCAAGGTACATCTAATAAAAAGTTTCAAACTTAATACCTCATGAAAGCAATAAGGAATATAACTGCAAAGTTCATTACATCAAACATATTTTGTCATCATAAATCTACTAAATCCCAATATTTTCAAGTTAAATTGATGGGAGAGAATACATGATCTTTAATGGTTCTTTAACAATAAACTGTTTATTTCAAAACATGTGCAACTTTTGCTTAGACTATTCTTAAATTGCATATTTTCCATGGAATAAACCACAGGGACCAAATCTCATACTATATAGGCCCTTTAAAGGGGTCTTAAGAAGAACCATAAAAAACATTTTTTAAATATCAGAACTTTGATGAAAGATTTTACCTGCAAATAAATTTATCATTTTCTCCTGTTGTTCGGGCAGATGGCTGGCAAGAGCTACCCAGAATATCACTACCAACCACGGAACACCGTGACACGAATACTCGAGCAGCCGCATGATTGGACGAAACTGACCCAGACTGGATTTCTCAGAGCAGCAAACCGCTAGCCGCTCCGTCAGCATCTTGTCTATGGACAGAAGTCCACAGTGTTCCGAGAGAGTTCTGTCTCCATCACGGGCAGGTTTCTTAACGGTCATGATGGCGGTCGAGTTGTGAGTATTATCAATTTAAATCTACAAGTGAAATACAAATATCTATATATTATTACATATTCGTTTACTACATGAAATCTGACATACCGCAGAAAACGTACGCACATACAAATGGAAATTTAGAAAGCAATAAACATAGCATTATGCAGACATTGTTTCAAAGAAACTTAATAAGAGTCTTTATATAGCATTCTAGTTATAAAGTTCTTATCCATCAAAGTTGAGCGTTTAGATGGTAAAGAGAAGGGATGAGCCCTCTCCCTGAGCTTAAAGTTCAAATTATCTTTAAGTGGTGGAAGAAGCCGGTGCAGAACATGTTATTTGTTACTGATAATTACGTTAAACAATTTTTCATCAGCATCTGCAGCGATATCTGCAAAAGATTGTATTCCATCATAGAAGTTACATCTTGTAGCCTTCCTGAGGAAGGCTTCAAGGCGCGCTCTCTCGGAGGAACCGATATAACCCCACCAAAATTGCGATGCATAAGTTAAGTTATATAGCACATGTCATAAAGTTAAATTATTTCCGCATGCATTATCACGATCCAACTCATCAATGGCCATCCCTATTAAGTTTTTCCATCACCTCATATTCCACATTAGACTCGTACAAACACGAACAGAATTGATACTGATCAAGACTAAAGTATAGCTTCTAAGCTAATATGCATTAATTACCCTGAGCAGGATCTTCAAATTAGACCATAGTTACCGTCAAGTAACTTTCTAGAATTTTCACATTTTCAACTTTCTATAGAAAATACTCTTTATGCCTACATTAGAGCTCTTCATGATATACAGGTAAAATAGATTTCTCAACCAATCACATCCGTAAAAGAAACTGCTTCTGTCACAAAGGTTATCTACCAAATGTAGCCAATAGATATTTAGAAAAATATAATTTCAGCAGCATTTTTCCATTAACACACAATATATGCATTGGCAGATTCTTTTGAAAAGCACAAGTATACATGTTTTGCATAGTTTTTAGTCAATTCTTAAGTTTTTCTAACTAGATATGAAAAACGGCCTGTTACCGTGCATACTTGTTACCTAATCTCTGTGGAATTTTCTGGTATAATTTTTTCATAAGCTGATCATATAATGTTGAACAAGATCTTAACGCCTAAAAATAATATAATTCATGAAGTACCTAGACTGCAAACGAGTAACTTTACACAAATTAATATTTTACTATATAGATTACATGTAAGCTATACAGTATGTAATGGCCTACGTTGACACACCACATAAATGCAATGATTACATGAACAGCAGACAAATATTCAAGCCACATAAGACAATAACAATACCGTGTATCACAAGTTCACAACCTATATCTGAGCTTTTAAATGGGTCAATACTGCTTTCAGCTGAGTTTATATATAGCAGACTAGACTGTATATACTAGGTCACTTCAAGACTGACAGCTCTGCTAGATATTGACTTATGTATTAACGTCAACTACTCTTCCACATCTTGATTAGTCTCAGTTCTTTGTTCTTTCTATTCAATTTGACTATTTCCGTGTGCTTGTTTTCATCTTGTATGGTATATGCTGTGTTTGGATCTAATAAACATATGTCTCTTTCTCTCTCTCACTTCACTGGAATCTTCTAAGCATGACTCACCCTCTCTCTTACTCACCATTCACTGTCCAGTTAGGTTAGGACACGATGATGATGGTTCTGGCACTAGAATCATTCCTGCAAGCAGTGCACATATCATTGACATTCTTCCTTGCATCCTTACCTCTCAGATATTCAGTATACAATCAGCACTTCATCAGCTTATTTCTAGTCTCATGCATTGAGTTATTAGTCCTAGATTACGGAATATTTAATTAATGAAATATTTTTCACTCTTCTATGTTTATTTAGAAATATTCACAATCGGCACATCTCAATAATGGACTAAAAGACATCATAGGGCATCGTGATATCACCGTGACATCACCTGTAGTTCCAAATGTGTAAGTGTAGTTGTTTTCAACTTTGCATATACAGTATTAAATGCACTGACATTACATCAGAAATAGAATAAAACACACAGTTAGTAACAATACAAAGATTGAACGTAACTCAAATATTATATTAACTTTATAAGCAACTAAAAGTGAAGTTTATAAAAAAAACCTAAAGATTAAAGTAAAAAGAAAACAAAGATTAAAGTCTACTACAAAAACAAAATGGATCCTGACAGATAAGATTCATCTGATAACTGACAGCTATCTGCTGTAAGAAATAGGAAGCAGAATTGGATAGGATACCTTCTAAGGGAAGAGAGTTTACTAAAGGAGGTCATAGAAGGTAGAATGGCAGGAAAGAGAAACAGAGGCAGGCCGAGATTAGGAAAATTATATGATTTAAAGATCCACTAGTGTGTGTACCTAAAGAGGAAAACGGAAGACAGAGAAGAGTGGAGGCGTTATATACCATGGACCTGCCAGTAGGCAGCTAACAAGAGAGAGTGAGAGAAAGAGCTATTAGCTTATCAAACAAGTCTGTCACCAACTTGGTCATTTAACTAGGATTTGAACTTGAATGACTTTCTTTCAGATGAAAAATTAGCAGTCCCCTCAGCATCAGATACTCCTTCAAAATATAGACTGATAGAAAAAATATGACCAAAAAACTCCAGAGAATATTAACAACTGGCTGCACTAAAGTCTGAAAAAGGCCAATTAACAAATGTTTACAAGTGTCACTAGTCTAGAATGTTCTCTGACAGTAAACAGAGCCCCTTGGTAAACTACAAACAATGATGCCATTGACTAAAGTATTTCAGATAAACCCCTCTCAAATAGACACACTTTAGACTTTTGGTATAGTCTTATTTATCCTTAAATTCTTGTTATTACATCAGTGCTAAGGCTGACATCACACACATTCTAGTTTTCTTAATTTAATTTCAAATATCTTAGGTTTACTGAAGAACAAAAGTGATTACAGCATTCTGACTATTCCGTATCAGTGAAATATGATGTAAATAATGTAAATTCATCAGCTGATCCCTACTTTTTCGATTCTAGCAATTTTGTCAGTTTTTTTATAGGATAAAATTAAGCTACAAATTAATTTAGGGATTGAAAAGGATTTCTGCCATTGAGTCCTTCTATCCTAGTGAAAGCAAATTAAAAATTTATATTTCAACCTCTACTCTATCTATCTAGATCTCTCTCTCTCTTCAGTGCACTGCCAAGTGGCAGGTTCAAGGTACATATTCACCCTCAAAGTCTGTTTTCTCGCTCCCTTAGAGCACTCCATAGATCAACAAGTTAATCCCTTCACAAAGTCTATGCCTTATCCATACCTTATGTAGCTTATAGCTTGGGAAAAAATTTGGCTTCTGAGGTGGTTTCCCGTTGCCTTCCTCAGTTAGGTGGATTAATTACCATTTAATCCTGGGGGAAAATATTTCATGGTGAGGTGGGTGCCCTCTTGCCATCCTCAGCTCCTGCCTTTAGTCGCCTCTTACGTACACGCGGCAGATTGTTTGCGGTTGCCCAATTCTGCAGTGGTCCAACCACACCCGAGCACAACATGGGGATCTATCTAGATAATAACAGAATAATCTTCAGCACTACTTTCACAATGCTTTAGAACTTGTGGACTCCAAATAGCTGATATCAATATTTGTAAGCCACTATGTTCCAGATTTCTCTTAACTTAAATTCTTGAACTTTGAACACTTCAAAATGAACTCATTCGCTCTAAAAAGAACCATCCACATAGTTACACATAAATACCGCTTACGTTTTGGACTTCTCATTATTTGTAATAAATTTAGGCATAAATGCTAGTAAATAATACAATACACATTCCACATTTATCATTTATTTGCTTCATTAAAGAATATCTGCAGCAAGATAGGTTATGCAATCTACACCTCTTTTTGTCGAGGTAGGACAAATTTACGCTCTCATAAGATTAAATTATATTCTAAGCTCAGCATTCCTCTCTCTTTCTCTAACTCTTTCTCTAGTGTTGTGAAAAGTAGCAGATCCACAGTACATATTTATACTCAGAATGCCTTCACTCTCCTGATTACAATGATTATTTAAATATTAAAAGTAAATTTGCCATAGATAGCAATGACTCTTTGTCGAGTATTCGTTATAAATTCTGGCGTTATTTTAAAAATGCTCTGTTTTAACTATTCTGCAGTTTGTGAAAAATTTGAAATTGTTAAACTTTTATGTGCACCTTTTTATATGTATTCTGTTGTGTCACGTTTTGCAATGTAATTGTATATGTTGTACGTGTTTTCTGCCAAAAATTGGTGAATAAAAGATTATATAAGGAGCAATCCATAGATCAACAACTTAATCCCTTGACATATGGTATAGGAGAGGCTATGCTTTGCCTATACCTAATATTCATTGCTTCTGAAGTGGTTTTCCATTGTCTTCCTCGGTTTTTGCTTTGTCGACTCTTATGACATATGAGGTTAACTGTTGGTCTATTCTTCGGTGTCCTAGACACAACACAGCAACTCAACAATTCACATTCCATACTATATACATATATATAATTTCATACTAGAGAGTGCACGCTCTGACAGATATCTTGTAGATTCTGCGACACATACCACTGAGTGCTTTCAAATAAAAAAGCTTTGACCTCTCTAATATATATTTTGAGACATGTCAGAGAGGCTACTGACTACTGAATATTCTTTTGAAAGCAATCCATGGTATGCATAGCAGAGTCTGCAACACAGGCGTCAGAGTATTAGACAAATGGATAAGTATCACATTAAGCCTTACCCTTTCAGGAAAAATGTATGTGAATTTCGATACCATTTGGACCAGTTAACAGAAACTGTGCAATGTGAAACATTTCTTACTTTATGCATTAAAATGCATTATGGTAACTCAATGAATTTCAACTTTTTAGCGATTATGTTGAATGAAATGAATAAAAAAATTTAATTCCAAATATCTAGTGACTTTTTTTGAAAGAGCCTAATTCTGCCCTTAAATTTGCAGCTTTATTACACTAGCACTAGTTTTCGATAACGGCTATTTGGGTTTTGTTACGTCCGTCAAGTTAGCACTACTTTCGCATTATTACTATACCCACCTGAGCACCTCTATGGTAATACTATATTTGACTTATTTTTTTCGAAAGGACCATTTCCATCTCTCAAATTCTACGAAATAAAATAGCAATCTAATAAAAATAACAGATTGCAAATTTCTCATAAATATTCAGATGATATTCTAATCCTGGATTGAAATTAATATACAGTTATTTCTTTGTTACATCAGAGACATCTAAACTATAATTGTGCAATTTTAAAGTACAGCTGAAATCAGATAATACCGCACTATGAGTAATGCATCAAGTAGATAGGCCAGTTGAACTTTCGCTGATGAAGAGAGAATTAGGCTAGAGTTAGGAGTTAGGTTTGTGACCGAGTTATTGCTCCCTTGAACTCTTCAACGGGTCACGGACATCAATAAAATAAACAAACTATCAGCTGATCGTCAACAACACAAAGCACAGCTACCAATCTACTGTAAAATGCCACATTCTTGTTAGTACTGGTGGCCTTCAAGTGTTTGCATTCTCACCACTTTAAGAACTGCATGGCTTTAATTGATTTCATACATGTAGGCCTATACGAAAGACGAGTAGTTCATAATTCTGTACATTTTGAGAATATATTTTGATGTAGTAATAAATAAATTTTGGCCAATTAACAAATCGCACTTAATATATAAGTTGAACTTAATGCTATTAATTAATTTTTGCTTAATGCTACACATTACTTTGGTAGTCTACGTCTACTTCTACAGTTGTTTATTTAGGTGACTGTAGCGCTCTGAGTTGTAAACATCTAACACTGCTTAACATTGATAAATTACATCTTGTCATAGACGCATTGGCTCTCTATAATGTTGAAACATTGAGTTGATCTGTAGTGATGTGTGCTTGTGATACGTCCCTGACATCATCCCTGGATGAGGAAACGGACGTTAAACCTTTATTATTATTATTATTCTTAAATTACTTAGTTTAAAACAATATTAGTTAGCTCACAAAACTGGAGAGCTGCCAGAAAAGTCAAGTGAAACATTGTACTATACTAGTTTTCACAGTTTTGGTACTCAGGACTCCAAATACTCATCAACCCTTATCATGGTTGAGTGGGCAGGGAGACGAGGGTTAAGGACGAAGAAGTCAAATGATTTTAGGTTTTAGAAGTGATTTTGTTCACGTAATCAGTCCTCCACACAGTGAATTTATTATTATTATATGCTTTGATTAATTAAAATAAACTCCTTGGTCTTTGCTAAAGTCTTTAAGCGCTCTATAAAATTTTAGGTTCGAGGTAAATGTGAGTACTTTAGGCATTTGTGTCCTGTTTCACTTCATTTACAAGTTATTCTTGTGTAAATGGTTGATCGCTACCTGTAGTGAAATAAACATGACTCTGATTCTGAAGAGGCAAAAAATTGAAGCCATTTTGCAGTGAAAAATTTGTACAGGACTCTAAAGAACTACAATATAAATGGCAAACAACAAATTAACCTTTTTTCAACTCAGCCCTATCAACAACAACAATATAATTAGAGTGCTATTATGTCCATGACACAATCGAGCAGTGTGGAACCAAATCAAAACCGACGAGTAAGGGTCCATAAACGGTGCAAGCCAAAATCTGGGTAATCAGTACAAGGAAGGGTACTAGCAGAAAGGAGGTTTGCGTGTTGGTCTCAGTTCATGGACATTAAGTGGATAGGAAAGATTGAAGAGAAAAAAATATCAACACACATTGCTATTATCATTATGCATGTTCATTGTGTTGGAGACTTTGAGATGTTAGATCTCAAATCATCTTAAGTTATTAGTAGCTATTGTAAATTAACATAATTGAAGAGAGATAGTAACTCAAAGTCAAAGACTAATAAACTATAGTTAATTATATTCATCATCATCATCATCATCATCATAATCATCTTCCCTTGAATCCCAGTTTAACTAGTCAATTATATTATTATCAATGAATAACGAAAAAGCTCAAATTAATTAATACAACAACATAATTATTTCCATGACATGACAATTCTCTTACAAATCAAACTATTCTTCTAATTCAAACAAGCAATTATTTCAAATTACACCAGTAAAATAATCTTAATATAAAGTAACTTTAAGAAAAAATATAATTGAAATTTGAATAATTAATTCTAAGCGTACATTATAGAATTTCAAACCAGGTCCATTCTACAGAGCAAGCATCTATAGAATTTTACGGTAAATCTGGGTAGGCCATCAAATTAAGGAGTTCAAGTGACTAGGTAATAACTTTCAATGCGTATTTTGATAATTCTGCAATAAATTTTAGAAAATAAATTCTAGCTGTAAAATCTGCTGAACTGAATACAATTAACTAATTGTAAGTTTGTTTAAAACCGTTTTGTAAAGTATTTTAAAACTAAATTAATTCAAATAACCCTGATTTCGAATATCATAGTCAATAGTTCAAAGTTAAAAAGTATTTTAACTGACTATTTTAAAAATCGACTAAATAGTAAATACAATCCATTGCCAAAGTTAATCCTATGAGTTACTAATTAAAATTATAAGCCTCTAGACAGACGGAGTAAAAGGATCACTCGCCAGACTGAAAACACATTTCCTAAATGATTAAATAAATCTCAGAAAATTAAAAATCTTTTCCTTAAATAACTAAACATTGCCTCTGTGCGAAATTCATCCTAGCAACAGCAAATAATAGTACATATTTACTCTTGTTCTTTTAAGTAATGATAATCTCAGTAACTAATATAACTAAATAGACTTGCTCTGAATTAACTTTTATCAGACAATGAATACTATAATTAGACTTGTATATATATATATATATATATATATATATATATATATAAATATATAAATATATATATATATATATATATATATATATATATATATATATATATATATATAAGTTGACACATAAACAGTATCTTAGAGGGATATGGAGATAATCATACCTATAAGATCAATCTTAATTCCGTTTATATACTATAATTAACAATTACGTTTGCACAAAAATAAAGCTAATTTAAGCTATAGGCTAGATAAGGTATGGATAAGGCATAGTCTTTGTGAAGGGATTAACTTGTTGATCTAAGGAGTGCTCCTATGGAGCGAGAAAACAGACTTTGAGTATGAATATGTACCTTGAACCTGCCACTTCTGTGCACTCAAGAGAGAGAGAGATACATTTAAAAATTAAACTTTGTGAATATTGCACTTATCATGGTAATAATGTTCCATATATTATCAAAAGATATCAAGTGTTTTTCTTCAAAAGAGCTTGGTTTATAGGAAACCACTCATATCAGTAGAGAACATCTCATATCAGTTGAGCTTAGTCTATAGGAAACATCTCATATCAGTAGAGCTTAGTCTTATGGAAACATCTCATATCAGTAGAGCTTAGTCTTATGGAAACATATCAGTAGAGCTTAGTCTATACGAAACATCTCATATCAGTAGAGCTTACTCTATAGGAAACATCTCATATCAGTAGAGCTTAGTCTTATGGAAACATCTCATATCAGTAGAGCTTAGTCTTATGGAAACATCTCATATCAGTAGAGCTTAGTCTATACGAAACATCTCATATCAGTAGAGCTTACTCTATAGGAAACATCTCATATCAGTAGAGCTTAGTCTTATGGAAACATCTCATATCAGTAGAGCTTGTCTACACGAAACATCTCACATCAGTAGAGCTTAGTTCATAGGAAACAACTCATATCAGTAGAGCTTAGTCTATAGGAAACATCTCACATCAGCAGAGCTTAATCTATAGGAAACATCTCACATCAGTAAGGCTTAGTCTATAGGAAACATCTCACATCAGTAGAGCTTAGTCTATAGGAAACATCTCACATCAGTAGAGCTTACTCTATAGGAAACATCTCATATCAGTAGAGCTTAGTCTATAGGAAACATCTCATATCAGTAGAGCTTAGTCTATAGGAAACATCTCACATCAGTAGCGCTTAGTCTATAAGAAACAGGAGGGAGAATTAGTTAAAAGAAGAATGGCCGTGTGTATACTGAACTCCATCACTGACTTGAAGAAGCGTAATCGATGAGTTAAGCATTGTGGTATACTGCTTGGAATATCTATCACTGATGACAGGAGAAGTCAGGGTCCTAGGGTTCAGCACAGCAGCATTAGGATGAGGAACAGCCCCGTGAGGATTAAAGAGAAGAGCATTATGATTGGCACCCACTGCACAGAGGTTAGAAGAACTGGATTGAGGTACAGCTGCGGTAGGATACGAAACAGCTGCACCAAGATTAGAAACATCTGCCGTAAACTGCACGGAATTGGCTTCGGTGGGTGCAGCATCAACCTTAGCAGCAGAATTACCTTTAGATATTTTTCTCTGTTTTCGTAACCTCTCTTTATTAACGGCTTTAAGCCAGTAGGCGGGACTAGTGAGCTTATCACCGAGCTTCTCCTCACTAGCCAGCGGCAGAGTGGCTCCTTTACGTCGCCGAAAGCTCAGAAGCCTCTTCGCATGCATGAGATGTCGACAAGCAGCAACTGTAGCAGGATCGTTTGGATCAGCGGAATTACTCAGCTCTTCTATTTCGCCAAGAAGTTTCTTGAGTGGATTTTTATCGAGACGCTGAGAGCGTCTATTTGCCGTTTCCAGATCCATAATCTTCTGCTCAACTTTGACTTCTGATGCAGTAGAACTGGCTGAAGGTTCAGTTGAACTGTCCTTGTCTAATTCTTTGTCGAGGCCGAAAGCTCTGGCGACATTAGCGACATCTTTGAGAGTTGGGTGATGACGTTTCTCGTCAGATTCACTGTATGATATTTGCATGTTACTCACAATCCTCTGCGGAGGAACACCTTTAGATAGCTGATCTACAATTAGCATAAACATAACATTTTACATAATATAGCATTGTTAGCAACAAAAATTTCTACAGCAGTGGACAACACCGATCTTAAAGACAACATAAAATACAGGAAACTTTTACCCACTAAAATTAATATCAGAAGGTGAGTCCGACCCTAGCTAAACTGGTATTACAGGGAAGACGATGAGGATGATGAATATCAGAAGATTAATAACTAGTCTCTGTCTTAATGGTAGAAAATTTGTTCAAAACATCTTAAGAAAATTTAAACAAGAAGGCAGGTGTGAATATGTGTTTCAAACATTGGCAGTTGTTTAGGACTTTGGCAGTTGTTTAAGACATTGGCAGTTGTTTAAGACATTGGCAGTTGTTTAGGACTTTGGCAATTGTTTAAGACATTGGCAGTTGCAAAAATGAAGAAGTGTTACCGACCTAAGTACAAACATGAGAATTTATGGAACATTATGCAGATAGGAGTCAAAAAATGAAAATTCTATAAATTTAGCCTGATAGCAAAACATTGTGACTTATCTTAAAATTAGAGAAATAACTGAACTCTACAATGAACTAATAAGCTAATGTGGAAAAGATATTATGGTAGTTCAATAAATTAAGTGTATATATTCTAGGGGTGTACAGGATTCCGGTTCCGGTTTGACTGGATTCTGGCACTTTTTGCAGATCCGGTTCAAGAAAATTTTTCAAAATCCAGTTACCAGATTTGGCAATCATATTTAATATAAAAAGTAATAAATCGATATTTCAAAATTTGCAGAAAATATATCTCAAAGACGAAGAACATAAGGCTTAATGATTATTATTTTATTAAGCAAGCACTAATGACCCTAATTGATATCGTAATGCTGATACTTTGATAGAGTATATATTAATAACTTAGTTTACGATTCGAAAATTATTTGATTAAGGCAGATAGTGACTTCATCACGAAGACTCGATGGAGCATGAAATGATATCCTAATTAATTAAATGACTAAGGATGACTGATTGAGCATAAATTGATAACCTAGTCAATGGTTAATGATGATGAATAGATTGAGCATATATTGATAACCTAGTCAATGGTTAATGATGATGAATAGATTGAGCATATATTGATAACCTAGTTAATGGTTAATGATGATGAATAGATTGAGCATATATTGATAACCTAGTCAATGGTTAATGATGATGAATAGATTGAGCATATATTGATAACCTAGTCAATGGTTAATGATGATGAATAGATTGAGCATATATTAATGATGTTTTTATTGAGCCTATTAATGACTATCTGATGTTTGAACAACTTGATTGAACATACACTTATAACCAAGTGAATGGTTCAATGATGATGATTGACTTGAGCAAGCGCTGATGACTTTGCAAATAACTTAATGATGTACGATGACGACTTCCAATCGCAAGTCAGTATGTGCGGGGTTCAAATCATGGGCTCGCATGTCACTGATATCGCTTACGAGAGATGAACTGACGTTAGCATTGGCTTTATATAGTTCCTAAATATTACAATTATAACTAGGTCAAATCCGAATCCGGTTCCGGCCGGATTTGTGTTTGAAATCCGGTTCCGGTTCAAGGGGATTTGAAAAAATCAAATCCAGTACACTCCTAATATATTCTTTTCATAACATATTTGATCTGATAAGAATTCACATGAATAAGATATGACTGCATCAAGGGAGTAAAGAAAGTAGACATTTTTATTTAATTTTGCATGAAACATAAATAAAATTGCAAACAAAATATTTATATCTATTATCTACTAATATGTCACATGGCAGGGTCAATTCAATTTATGGCAGTATTTAGTGCAATTATTTTTTGTTTCATCTGACCCGGAGGATGTAATAGCTTACCAGCGATTTCTAGTCGATCCTTAGCCGATAGAGAGAGATGCTCAATCTCGTTTTCGTGCCCGTAATGCGTGGGATAGTACTTGACAACCCAAGATTTCTTCACGTGATGAACTATCATGGCCGACGGACAAGTGTAACCTATCTTTCTCGTCCCCTGAGCTTTGGGCTGTCTCTTACCAGTCCTCTGACTTCTGTAGGAACCACTTCTGTTGCATCCATATACATGTTTGGTGCCATCCTTCGTCTTTAAGGCACCACGAGACACGATGAAGTTAGCCTTATCTCGTGCCTCTTGCACCAATTTCCACTGGACAAAACCTACAATACGTGACACAAAATTTATAATTTAAATAATGTTTTACATAATTTATAATTTAAAGACAACTTGAAATTGTCAACAATTCACCAGCTCTATGCTACCATGCAGTCAATATTAAAAAACATTTCTGCCTCTGCTAGCATTTAGTGTCCAGGTTGCTGAAAATAGACAAAAACTGGATTGCATCGGTAGCAAAAGGCGACAAAGCACTAAGATCCAAACCAACGTCAGAAAGGGCATTAGGTCCATGATACACATCTCTACTCACCTGCTGCTTTTCATGCTCCATAAAGAGCACTACAATGATCAATGAATTTATCCCTTCACAAAAGGATAGCCTGTCCATACCTTTTCTATATATATATATATATATATATATATATATATATATATATATATATATATATATATATATATATATATATATACACACAAACATATACATGTATGTACGTATGTATATACGTATCTAAATATGTATAGGTATGTATGCATGTATGTACGTACATACGTACCTATATAAGTACATAAGCATATATAGATAAAGATATATATATATACATGTATATATACACACACATGTATACAAACACACACACATTTATAAGCACATATAAATATGCACATATCTACACATAAACAGGCCAGCATAAACACTCATAAATACTTAGAAATCTAAATATGCACATACACATCACTATAGAACACAAACAGCCAGCATATCTACATACTCCTCATGCTGTGGAATAGTACACAAATTATTCTTGATGAAATAGTAAACATATAAATTAGGACGCTCAAATGACAAAAAAAATTATCGCATAAGGACAATAGCGTTGCTTTCTTCAATAAGCAAGAAGCAAAAATACCCTCAAATGTTTGAAAGATAACATCAACAGATCTCAGTATATCCTCAATGCGGTGCACATCATTCAAATGTTCACGATACTTCTCCATGTTGCCAAAACGTATTCCAACGTTAGCACAGTCTGGGTGCCCGCACGCTACACCACGTGTCAGCAAATGTTCCGATACGCAGCCATGAAAAAGTTTAATGTGACGCCTGTAGGCAAATGAACTGCTGAAGTCCTTGTCACAAATCTGGCACTTGTTTTCCGTTGTGCTCATTCTTACAATTTATTTGCTCACAAAAATCATAAAGAATCTACAATACAGAAAAGTAAAAATTGTCTAACGTATTTAAATCTGCTTTATTTGGTTATTTCATTCAGTATCATACTTAAGTACAAGCTAATATATATTTATCGACTGTTAGGCCTATATCCGAAACAAACTTGAGCATATACTATATGAATACTAACTCAACTTAATTCTACAAATATAAAATTATGCATAAAATATGCTTAACAAATTTTATTTAATAACACTTTACGGAACGCTGATTCAAAGAATAAAATGAAGCATAATACTAACATTAATTAAGTTTTTATAATTATATTTATTTAAATATAAATTTTATTTATTTATTTGTGTAAAACCAAAACATAAGAGTACTTATCAGTGTTGCCAGTAATGCCACAAAAATGATAAAAAGTGAAAATTATAAAACATGTGTTTCAGAAATAAGTAAACACGCATTATAGTGAATAATCAACTATGTTGATATCTATCACTTTTAAAACTACATGTTTAATACGTTAGACAATTTAGACCATTTTCCGTATAACCAGTCCAGTGAATGTCCGAGATTTTACTCTCAGATCAGCGCGGCTGGGATTCGAACCCACGAGTGTTCAAATCACCTCAGGATTTGTCATTTAAAACTTCATGACGTTACCCCTACGCTATTTAGACATTACAAATAGCGTAGTTATAAATTATAATAAGTATACGTAGTTATGAAATAGTTATTCTGAAAAGAATTACAGACATTAAAGACAAATAGTTACCGTTATAATAAAAGCCAAGCCATTGAGCTAAAATCACAATGTCCATTAGACGATGTTAACCGAAAATTTTAAGCATCAGTTCAAAGATTTCGAGAATGAAAATTGTATATACCTCCATGATGCTCATTATGTAGAATTGATGTTGTCCAAAGATCTGTAGATAGGTAGATATGGCATGACTGTTGTTTCAACGATACCAGTTTTGCAACAAGAGCGACTTGATTTCCAGCATGCTCCATTTAATCGTGAGGGTAAACAAAGCCCCTTTGTCATATGGGTGTAAAATAGTAATTTCTGTAATTTCAGATTTATTTCATGATATTCGGCCTCTAAACGGTTTTAAGATAATGTATTGTTGTGCAATTTGGGCATACAAATTCCATAAATCCCGAAACTAAAGAACGGGGAATATCCTTATAGAGATTTGAAATAAAATTTGTTTGCATTTTGTATTAAAAAAATATACATCCAATTAATAGGAATTCGTTTCAAATAATTTTTTGTCATGACGATATGTTGGACAGATGTGACGAAAAATGTGCTCCTAAAGTATTTCAATAGTTCAAAAGCTTTAAAAATGTTCATAAACTACATTATTTTATGCCTTTAAATAACGATCAGCTGATATTGTTTACCTCTGGCTAGCAATATTAGTTGTTGGCATCACTGCAATTCTTGAACTCAATTTTTTACAATGGTTGAGATTGCCTTTGACACTTCTATGGTTTTTCTTTATTTTATGATGTTGTCTGATACAAGTCACAAACTGCTTCTTTAATTCTATGAGTAATTCTTTATTCCCTGAGAAAATCACAGGACAGGAATGCAAACTTCCAAAATGTTAAACAAAGAATCAAAAACATTCTTTGATGGCATCAGTGTTTGTTTTGAGCGATATTGAAGTTGTTGAAATTCATGTGTTTATAAATTAATAGAGATTATCGTCATTCTCTATTTTACTGTTCAACACTACATAGTATTTAGAATTGATAAACATTCTACGGACTAACGTCAGAACAGTCTTGTCCATACTGTCATCGGCTCTAATTAAAAGGAGCATTTAGACATGAGGTATTTAGTTCCGAATGTTTTATATGTATGTTCCATATTTCTTATCTTTGGACAGATTTTTTGGAATTTGCATCGTTTTGGACCTTCTTTTTGCTCACTGGCTTGGATTTGTCTCAATAGTTCTCGATGTTGTCATAGACGACAGTAGCACTTTAACTGTTATTATTGTTGTTGTTATTATTATGTCTTGGAAAGTATTAAAAGATGTCAGCAAGGCAGAATGAAAGGAAATAGAGGTAGAGGCAGGCTGAGATTAGGTATATTAGATGATTTAAAGACCTACTCATATGTGGATATGAAGAGGAAAGCCGAAAGCTTAAGACAGAGAAGAGTGGAGGCGTTATATACAATGGACTTGCCAGTAGGCAATGCACTAAGAGAGAGAGAGAGAGATTATGTATTGTATTGTGTGTATTGGTAGGTAAGTTTTTAGGTGGATCAGTTTAGCAAGGTTTTGTATGTTTTTCCCATTGCAATTTGATTTATGATGAGGTATGATATTTACTACTAGACTCCTTGATAAGGTATGGAATTTATGACTAGACTGGTGTTACAGTTCTCAACTTCCTGAACCAGTGTAATTAAATGAAGTATATATTTGCTAATATTTTTAATTAGTCTGTCACCATTTCCATTTAGATGATATTGAAGATTATTCATGTTTTGTCCCAAATATAAGAGCTAGAATATATTACTATTGTTATCCTTAACTTCAAGAAAACTAAAAGTGCTAAATTCCACTATCATGAGATAGTCAAACTTTTTGTAAATATAGCTTAATTATACTGGTTCAGGAAGTCATGAAGAATTACAGAACCAGTCTAGTCGTAATTTCCTACCTGGCTGTACAAAATTCAAAGCTGGAGAAGAAAATAATACAACAGAAATATACTTGCAAATACATACTTGCCAACAAGCATGTACAACACTAACTAATATTTGTTATATATAATCAAACAATAATGTGTGTTAATATAATTAATAAATATACAAAAATCATTATACCAGTCTGCCTTCAGCTCATTTTGCAGTCTAACTATAGTAACACTTGGGAGTCGATAGAGTCATGTTATGTTAGGATATGGATAGAGAGGTGCTATAATTACAGTTTATTAAACATTTCATGAGTTTATTTAAAATACGTATAAACGCCACTCAGCAAGCCGAATCTGTAGCTACAGTGGGTGTATATCTCAAGGATGGCTTTTCTATTTGGTTTGCTTCAAATTTGTTTAGTTTATATCTTTCACTTATCTGTATGTTAAGGATTAAATTTAGTGTGAGGGCCATAAATGTTATATGTTATCTTATTAATCTTATCCTTAAGATTCAAGGATACTGGAAATGATTCTACAGATAGATCTTGATTTCTAACACTGTTGTATCTTTAGAAGCATTAAACGTATGAGGTGATGATTTTGATTTAAATCTGAGATTTTCTGGTATTCAAAGATTAAATATTTTAAGTTAAAAATCGTAATGTTCTCATCTATACGATATGAAGGCTTAATAAATATTAGCAATTATCGTCGTAGTCGTTTTGATATAACCCATTTCTAATTGACAAGTTAGATATATCCAAGTTTTTTGACTTGTGCTGCCAAGACGTCCTTCACATCATCCACCTATGCGGAACTGGACATTATTATGTTATTATTATTATCATCACCTTAATTATATTATATTATAAATTCATTATGTTTACTTTATGTTTAAGTGCCTGAATATTAACTTTTACAATTTTAATAAATATTAACTGCCTTACAAGTGAAGCAGTTATCTGGATCAGATTTGTGTTTTTGTAGTCTTCAGACAACACCGTGTGAAGTGTGTCAGTCCTCTTCTAGTCGCTATAGATGTCCCCGATGCCTGGTTACGTCGTGCAGTCTGGCGTGTGTGCACAGACACAAAGAGGAAACAGACTGTGACGGCATAAGAGATAAAACAGCCTTCGTCAGCATTAAACACTTCACAGATCTTAATCTACTGAGCGGTAAATAGCCACGCAAATATCTATTGTCCTTCTTTAGTCATTAAACTGTAGCATATTTAAAGCAAATGAGTCATGAGCATGCCACACAGAGTTTTAAAGCGTTTTTCGAAAAATTACATGACCATCATTGCAGTGAATGTAATTGAAAGTCAATCTTGTGAAATATTTTAATGTTATCAGTTATTCACTGTGATGGCTGATGTCTATAAATTAACACAGACTTTGAAAATAAGCTAATTTTAAAAATTTTCTTTTTCTGGCAAGAACTATCTAGACTATGTTACCATAGGAGTATATTGAGAGTGGCAATGAGCTTACGTAAGTGTGAATTTGATACATATTTGATAGATTATAGCTATAGTATAAAGTGTATGCATATTCTGTAGATTATTGTTATAAAGCTGGTAAAGCTAATGCTAACGACAGTTACTTCACTCAAAAGCGATGTCAGTGACGGGTGAGCCCAGGATTTGAACCCTGCTCATACTGATCTGCAGTCGAATAACTTAGGGTAAAGGTTAAAGCTTTATAGGTAATGTGTGTATTTTGCAGATTATAGATATATAAAAGTTAGGTATAATTTAATAAGTATTCTTATAACAAGTGTAAAGATGCTGTTTTTTTTGTTAAACTTTATACATTTTATTTGTACTTGTATATTACTGTTAGAGCGTAAATTTCTGTGTATATTCTATAGATTATCATTATCTGGAGGAAACTGAGAGACAAGTGGACTCTGCGTGTCGTGACGGGGTCAAGAATCAACGACAGACTCCATATCACGTAAGAGCATTTTCTCTCTCTTAGTGCACTTCCTACGGGCAAGTCAATGGTATAAGAGCTGTATGCTATTTTTTCCAGACTCCATAACACGTAAGAGCCTTCTCTCTCTCTTAGTGCGCTGCCTGCTGGCCGGATAATGGTATAGGAGCGTTATGGTATTGTTTTAAAGTGCAGCGACTTGATAAATGATACATTATTTTTTGTAAATATATTTGTGTCTACTTTTCGTGTTGCATCCAAGTAGCTACAAAATCAATGGAGAAATGATCCCAGAACCATATGTATTCAAATTAAAATCTTTAAGTTAAAGTTTGGTAGTGGTATGGAAGTTTTATTTGTGAAATAGTAAACTAGTTCATCATTGAGGTGTTGTTTAGTTAAGGCGAAAGTAAACTTGTGTAGGATTATATCATGCATACATCTGTCGGTTCTCTGAACAGTAGATTAGCGGTTATTTTATGTATATCTTAATAACATGTAAATCTTCCTTACTTGAATCTGATAATTTTACCTTGTTCTGAACATATTTGATTTCTATATTGCAGGTATTTCCTGGTGTATTATATTTATAATTGATTTATATTTTAAAAGAGCACAAATCACATTAACACCAAGAGTCCAATATTTTGCTAAATAGCTAGTGTATGAAATTAAGCTCTTCTCTGCTGTTTTTGACTGGAGGAATTGCAAGATTGGCTGTGTGTTCGGGCTGAGCCGGTGGCTTGTTGGCAAGTTGCTTGTCAACAGATCCATAGGTGCAAGGTTCAAATCCAGAGCTCTCCCGTCATTAACATGCTATCAAGCAGTATGCTGACGTTTAACCTGTCTTTAGTGTTTTAGCATAAAGTCTCTTTGAATGGTTTTCAAATACGTGTGATGCTACTCTTTAACGATGGACCATGAAATTCTGTTTTGAAAGGTAAACAAACTGGTGAAAGCAGCGCGAGGTCGAGATATTCGTCTACAGATTCTACCGTACCCAATGAGCAGACGAACCTCTAATAGAACTTACTATCATAACAAGTGAGTTGATGACTTTTTGCATTCTTATATATCTATTGAGTCTTCCGAACATTATGCACATTTGTTATTATATTTTGTTGATTATATTTCCAACTATTTGTGACTAAAGTATTTATTGCTATGTGTTAATATACACCTAGTGGACACCTTCACGGCTGGACTATATTTCTATTACAAGTTGAGATGTAACGATATAGTTTGACTCTTCTTGACTTTTTTTATCTATGTTGCTAATAATTACTAACTATATCAAATGTAGTTTACTGTCACCGATGCCTCTTAATTCATCATCATTATCATCATCTTCTTGTTTATGCCTGTTTAGCTAGGTTTGGGATAGGATTGGACCTTCTCCGCTCCCATACCATATCAAAATCATTCCATTTGTTTTAAAAATTTCGTAGAAATTTCTGAAGCCTAGACGCTCACCAACCGAATGCCCTTTCTGACGTTAGTTTGGATCTTACGGTGCTTTAGTTGCCTCCTACAACACATGCAGTCACTGGTTGGTCTATTCTTCAAACAAGCCCGATGCGACACGATGTCTCTTAATTAAAGATAATAAATTCCTTGGCGAGAGATTTCTTAAAGTTGATGGCTAATATTAATTCTCTATCTAGATGTTCAAAGATAAAGATAGTGAAATCTTTGGTTTGGACCACGCTATTGTATGGATGTGAAACATGGACTTTAAGGAAGGAAGATATCAGGAAACTGGAGGCATTGAAACTGTGGATTTGGAGAGGAGTGGAGAGGATTAGCTGGACTCAAAAGGTTACAAATGAGGAAGTCCTGGAGAGAGTTGGCACAGATAGACAGTTGATAAATGTATTAAGAAATAGGAAGAAGAGATGGATAGGACACATTCTAAGGGGGGAAGGTCTATTAAAAGAGGTCATAGAAGGTAGAATGGAAGGAAAAAGAGGCAGGGGCAGGCCGAGATTAGGTATGTTAGATGATTTAAAGACCCACTCATATGTGGAAATGAAGAGGAAGGTGGAAGACAGAGAAGAGTGGAGGCGTTATGTACCATGGACCTGCCAGTAGGCAGTGCACTAAGAGAGAGATATCTAGATGTACTCTGTGATGCCTTAATTTTAACTGGAATTAATTTTGTGTGTTCTAGACTTAAAGAAATAGAATGGCAGGTGGAGTGGATTTTTCCTAAAGTTGAAGCCAAATTTATTAACAGGTAGACTTGGACTTACATTTCTACTTCTAATTTTATTTGAATTCTTTTGTATCTCTTTACATACACTGATATGCATTCCAATTCATTCCTTCTCCTTACAAGGATGCTCACTGATATAAAATACTATAGAAGCAGTGAATAATATCCAATCATTCTAAATCAGTCAAGTAATTCATACATACACAAATAATTACGAGTTGTAGCAAAACTCCAAGATGATCTCAAGACTTGATTGAGCTAAAGAAAACTATTTCAAAGGTTGAAAGAACCAGTGATTCTTGAAAGACTTGAAATAGAAGCTAAATAATAATAAATAAACAATAGAAGCTAAAAATCCCTGTGAGCGAAAAAGGATTGAAAAGATTGATAATTAATGAAATCACAATGTGCAGGAAATAAGAAATGTTATCTATAGTGAAATTTAACTAGAAGAGCCTTCACTGCTAGAAAGTAGGTATAGTGCAAGAAAATGTTCTGCCAAGCGGCAGGTCCAAGGTACATATTCCTCCTCACTACTTTCATGCTCCATAAAGAGCACACCATTTATTAACTAGTTAATCCCTTCACAAATGTCTATGCCTTACCCACACCTTAATGTAACCTATAGCTTAGGAATAATATGGCTTCCGAGGTAGCTTCCCGTTGCCTTCCTCAGTTTTATTATGGATTAACTGCCATTTAATCCTGGGGGAAAAATTCATGGTGAGGTGGATCCCCTATGCCTTCCTCAGCTCCTGCCTTAGCCGCCTCTTACGTACACTCAGAAGCTTGTTAGTAGTTGCCCTATGCTGCAGTGGTCCCAACCACACCGGGCTCAACACGGGGAATATATATATATATATATATATATATATATATATATATATATATATATATATGTATATATGTATGTATATATATATATATATATAATATATATATATATATATGTATATATATATAATCTATATATATATATTATAATATGGCTATAGTATTATTATATATATATTGATATATATATTCTATATACATATATACATATATATATATATATATATATATATATATATATATATATATATATAGACTGGGGCCCTAGCGAAATCTCAATAACTTTAAGAAAACTCAAAATATCCCTACAACATATACGGAGCTTCATGGGGAGGAATTTCTACATATATCCTGCTAATTTGATGAAAATATTTTCATTAGTTACGAAATTACAGCATTTCTACGAGAAAAGTGCTAAAATCAATTTTAACAAGGCTTTTCGAAATGTCTGTATTTCCTTTTAAAGAAAATAACGATCCTGAAAAGGGCCGTTTACTTAAGTGGTGGAGCTTAAGCCTGCACTACCTTGTTAGCTACTCCAATAAATGATGCTTAAATTTCATTCTTCTTTTAAAATTAGTCCTAAATGTTGAAGAAAATGTCCGGTACTTTTGTTTAAAAAAGCCTTGTTAAAATTGATTTTAACATTTTTTTTAGAAGAAACGCTGTATTTTTGTTACTTCTGAATATATTTTCACCAAATCTGCAGGATATGTGTAGAAATTCCTCCTCTGGAAGCTCCGAAAATTTTGTAAAACTATTTTGAGTTTTGTCCAAGTTATTAAGACTTTTGTTTAAAAAAGCCTTGTTAAAACTGATTTTGCACTTTTTTCGTAGAAACGCTGTACTATTTTTCCTGCTCAATAGATTTTCATCAAATTTTCAGGATATACGCAGAAATTCCTCCCCTGGAAGCTCCGTAAATTTCGTTGAGATATTTTGAGTTTTCTTAAAGTTATTGAGATTTTGCTTGGGGATTTTTTTTTTGCCCCAGTCTATATATATATATATATTATATATATATATATATATATATATATATAGATATAATATTTAGATATATATATATATATATATTATATATATATATCTATCTATATATATATACAATTATAATATATATATATCTATATCTATTTATAATATACCTATATATATATCATTATTTATATATATATAACATATATATATATATACATAGATATATCTATATATATATATATATATATATATATATATATATGATGAAACCATTTCATTTAATTGGAATGATTTTATCTTCTGGTGATAAAAAGCTATGCAGTTAATGTTAGCTCATATTTCAGGACTTCAAACCTATCAACCAAACATGCTATGAGCTCAACAAACAGAAATTTAAAATGTTTAAATAGCTCAGTTTTGTAAGTGCGTTATCTGTCATACAATTTAAAGTAGCTTCTCCTCAGGTCCCGGGATCAATTCTTAGTAGAGCTGATCTGAGGGTAAACTCTTGGACATTCACCAAACTGGCAAAATGGATAAAATAATCTACCAAGCCACTATCAAGCCCATTGAAGCACTATATGTGCTTCCTGACCCAGTGTGCCGTTATGTGACGTTATGTGATTAAATATGCGAGAGTAAAAGTGATATAAGTCATCAAAGCAGATCTTTTCACTATAATATGTAATTTATAAAAAATAGAATGCTCATTGATTGATTGATTGATTGATTGATCTATCGTTGCAGAGTTATGGGTAACACGAAGTTGCTAGAGGCTGTAACTCGTGTTATTAATCCAGCTCTTGTTGAGTCTCTGGCTTCCAGACCGGTTCTATCCAGTTATCTGCACAATGTAAACAAGATTCGGCTGTTCATGAAGATGGAGAGGCAGAGGGCTGATAGACCGAGGTTGCTTCATTTCTAATTTATATAGCGTGTAATTTATTTGCCTACTTTGACTTACTTGTAATTTACACTTAGTTTACATATATTTCATTTAATTAACTTTTAATTGACGTTCTTATCCTTCAGATCTCATTATTTCATATATAGTAACTCTTTCTTAAGTTTGTTTTTGACTGACGTTCTCTAGTTCACTAGTCATCCGTTTCCATTTATCTGTCTGTGGTCGACATTAAACCTCGTGTTTCCATTATTGGATTCCACTAATCTATCCTGACCATGTTTTGATAAACGGTCTGGCATTGTTTTGTATCTCTTTTCTGTCGACTGCAGTAGCTTAAGGTGAATTGGTATGTAGTGGATTGTGATGCAAAGATGTTTCTGACATCATCCTTGGATGAGGAAATGGACTTTATTGTTTCTGTTTTAATTAATAAAACTTTTACTATTATTGGTTTTGTACAATGTTAATGCATTCAAGATATATTTAAAATTTTCATCCTCTGAATGTAGTAATTAGATAATTGCATTTATATAGTCCATTGACTGTTTTATTTTGTCATAATTTTAAGATTTCACTGCTTATTTTAATTTTTACTTATTGGGTTGCTCAGAATACAATCTACTTAGCAGTAAAATCATTTATTGATAAAAGCGAATATTATTTGTTTACAATTTTGTATTACGTTATTTTGTCATAATTTATAATTTTGATTAGATATCACGAACTGTCGCTGGATGATCCGCTGTCAGAAAATCTGTCAGGAAAGGTGATAATAGAATATCCAACCATTTATGTAGCACTGGGAGATGAGGAGGCAACATCTTACAGAACAGCCGTCGTTCAAGGTTTCTGCTCTTTTTATTATTTGTATTATTATTTTTACTATTTTAGTATTATTATTTATGAAAAAGTTCCCCGTGTTGTGTCCGCGTTGCTTGAAGAATAGATCATCTGTTTGAATATGCACGTGTCGTAGAAGGCGACATAAAACAAGATCCAAACCAACGGCAGAAAGGGCATTCGGTTGGTGAGCGCCTAGGCTCCAGAAATTGCTACAAAATTTCAACGAATGGAAAACTTCAAAAGAAAGTCCATTCATATCCCGACCCTAGTTAAACTGGGATTTAAGGGAAGATGATGATGATGATGATTATTTAAGAAAAATTGTTATTCAATGATAGTTGGTTGTGTGCTTGAGCTGCTTCACTTGACGTAAGCTGTACACATAGCCTGCTTATGCCACTAATAGTCTGCATGATTTGCTAGAAATTATATGGATTGACCGTGTAGAAATACTTTATTGTTCAACAGCCTTGACTCCTAAATGTCTGTTACTGTTTCAAATGATGATAGAATTTGCAGTTGGCAAACCTGTTGTTGTGTTCAACTGTAAAACGAACTGGTTCATTGTCTAAATTTTTTATATTTACAGGTACAAATATCGAATAGATATTTTCCTCGTTTATTTAAGTTTGTAAATTTACTATATATCGCAGTGTTATAGCATTTATGCTGACTCGTTTGGCATATGTAACATGTATATTAACATAACTCTCATAACCAATTTTATCCTCAGCTTTCCTTTTCGACTCTACAGTATTATGCGAATGTGTTATTATCAAATCTTCTAGCGTCTCTCAGCAACCCATCTATCTCTAGGATATGTTTGTCTTGCTTTGTATATTATGTTATGTCATGCTATAATTTCATAGCATTTTATAATACTATCCTATGCTCAAAGTGACCCACTATACTCATTGATTGTAATTTAGTTATTGTATTTACTGACTCTTGAAAATGATTGTGTTTTGTAGAGCAATTGGTTAAAGATAACGAAAGGTTTGCTACGACTGTGAAGAACCTAACCAGCATTGATAGTGCCACGTCAATCTCAGAATCTGATCCTACTGTAAGAAATAATGAGAATCCGCTGCCTTCTGGATTAGATTCCGATATTTTAGCAAGAATTACTAATAATCCGATTAGCACTGAAACACATTCAGATCAGGAAACCACACCAAATAATGTATCACGGATAGTTGGCGAGATAATTAAAGAAGAGAAAGGCTTGCAGAATCAAAGTACTGCGTATAATAATAACTTGGACACCTGTACCTAATAGTAATGTAACCAATGATGCTGAATGCTGAAATGTGCTGCAAAGTTAGCTAATGACTGAGTCAATTAACATTTTGTTTTTGAGTATGATTGCAATAATAAAAGAAATATCAATATTAAATTGTGCTTTACAAAATAGATGCTATGAAATAAACTGTAGAGGATTAACATGAGTAAAAGCATAAAAGTTAACGGTGTATCGTTAAAGAACATGGTACGATTATAATCTGAAGAGAATCGATGTTATACAATTAAAATGCAGGAAATAGTAAAAATTAATTATCAGTCAATTGTTCAAGCTGATACAAGAGAATAAAAGTAGAGTTAGATGGTTATCATAGTTACGCACACCCTAGTTAAACTAGGATTCAATGGAAGATGATGATGAACTATCGAAGTTACCCAGAACATGTTTCTAATGTCGGTTTCTTAAAGAACATTAAAATCCATTTTAGGTGGTTCATTTGTGAAAAATGTTCAGTTAATCATTTGGTTCGTTCAATAGATGTTGCAACTATGACGTGAGCTGCAACATTATTAAGCAACTGTTCTATTGATTCCATTGAATTCACTCGGCTATTGAATTTAGTCCGCTTTTGAACGTCCTAATAGCTAATATGTATATGTGATTAATAGTAATCTAGAGATTAGTAGTAATCTAGAGATTAATAGTAATCTAGAGATAGTACTACTGATCTCTACTAGTAACATAGAAATTAATTAGTAGAAGGTTAATCCAGAGATTAGTATTAATCTAGCGATTACTGGTAACATAGAGATTAATAGCTAGTAATCCAGAGATTAGTATTAATCTAGCGATTACTGGTAACGTAGAGATTAGTAGTAATCCTGAGATTAGAGTTAATCTAGCTATTTATATAACGACCCTATATTTTGACTCGTTGTTAACGACGCAGTGGCAACCTATGCCTGAGTTCACTCGGCAGGAGTTTCCTCTCTATAAGGGGACTCGGTAGACCTGTGTATTAACGACTCACTGACAACCTATGCCTGAGTTCACTCAGCAGGAGTTTCCTCTCTATAAGGGGACTCGGTAGACCACTGCGGTTCTCTGTGAGACGACGAGAGAGGTAGGCCACCCCGCTCTCTGTCTCAGCGTAGTGGATCAGCTTACCTGCTGGGTAACCCGCTTCGCCTGGTAAACAATGTGTAGTGGCAACAACTTAAACCCCGTTTATACCTACAGAGATGATGTAAAAGTTGGTAAAGCTAAGGTTAACCTTAGTTTCCTCACTCGAAAGCGATGTCAGTGACGGGAGAGCCCAGGATTTGAACCCCGCGCATACTGATCCGCGGTCGAATATCTTACTAACGTCGTCACTGACGCCTTCCAGTGACGCCGTTAGGACACTTCTCGATTCTTTCTCTCTTTAATACATATAGAGATAGAGAAATTTAGAGAGATATAGAAAGAAAGCTGTAAAAAGCCAATGTTAATGTCAGTTTCATCTCTCGAAAACGATATCAGTGACGGGCGAGCCCAGGATTCGACGTTTTCGAACTCACACATACTGAATCGCGATCGGATTTCTTACGGACATCGCCACTGGATCCAGAGAGAGAGAGAGAGAGAGAGAAGGGTGGATAACCTACTTCGTCTACACTCTACACGTAGAGTAAAGACAATTCTAGCAACATAATGGCTCTTTCAATGATGATGTGACACTAGAAAAGTAGCAGGTCTGTGCAAGTCAGGCAGTGGGCAGCTTGCTTCATGCTGTGAATAGCTTAATAATTACAATTTTGCGTCTCTTAATTTCTTCATCCATTCATAATCTTAAGATTTTAGGCTCCTTTGTCTGCATGGACTATCTTAATTACATAGACTCTGCTCTTGGTCAGATTAGAGTTTAATTAATATTCGTGATATTACCTGATAGATACCGGCTATAGAAGGGCTAAAATTGATATAGCTCTTATAGATGTCATATAGTGCTATCTACATATATAGCCCGCTTAAAGGATGCTTCATCTCTGCAGATGTAAGCTGAGATCAGAATCTTATGACGCTCTCTCATTCATTGATTAATAAATTACTATCGATTGCACTCATTACTTAGTTGCTGATGGTGTTTATTTAATTTTTTCTCGCATGTTCATTGATTTTATTACTTTTGTGAAATTAAAACATATTTCTCTCTCTCTATCGAGAAATATTCTCAATGCAGTTCAGTGGTTTAGATTTGATATATAATTTCAGCGATACATATACTGTATGTTCCCTAGCGAATGACTTACCCAGAGCAAACGAGATGAAATCCCTCATTCCCAGGAGCTGAGCAAATGATACTCCGTACTTCACAGGATCCATTCCTCTGGACTTTAATCTAAAAATATGCGATACTTCAAGTCCAATAAAGAATCAATTCATTCTGCTTACCCAATATGACATAGTTTACTGTTTAATGTCTTGAAACTGACGACATCATTTACTAAAAAATAAGGGATTATGTATTCGATACCTCATATTAAGTCTTAAGATTTCCGACATTCATAAGCGGCAATTAATGCAAAATGTCGACGTAGGATTATCGATTATTGATGTGTCACTATAATTAAAACTTACAATCTCTTACAATCTACATAAAAAGCGAAAAGAGCATAATTTAATCAAGGTTGGAAGTCACTTATACGAAGTGCAATAGACCTATATCATATTTGTTGAAGTATTATTGAATTCTGGAACTCTATATTCGCCTAAACAAAATCTTAAATTTGTTATCTGCGTGTATCTAAACAGGGACGAGACTAGGATCATGAAATAGAGGCATGGGAGGTCTAAATAAAGGCGTCATTTAGCCGCTATAAATAAACAAATAATAATAAAGGTTTAACATCCGTTTTAGGGGACTTACCCCTCTAGTCTCGCCCTCGAATACTAAATGCAGAATTTCACAGATTTTACCGTCACGGCTGTTGGCCTATAGCTGTAGCCTACTTTTAAAATTACATTAATTTTTAACTGATTCTAGACTTGGGTATTATATAGACTATGCAATTTATGAATCGAATATTGAATAGACCTATAAATCTACAATCTCTCGTAGTATACCATTACATGGTACGTCCAAATATTAAAAGTTTGAAACACAATAATGTCAATTTCATCTCTCTAATGTCAATTTCATCTCTCTAATGTCAATTTCATCTCTCTAATGTCAATTTCATCAGTTTAGGAAGAGTCAAGGATTTGAACGCGCAAGTACACATTGCAACGCTGTCGAATAACTAACCGATCACACCACAGGCTCAGCCAGTATAGATAAATATGTAGCCTACTGCTGGTGGCCCAGTTGGTAGCACGACTGCCTAATAAGCAAGAAATAACGGAGTAATTCCATGCCCGTACCGACTGTGCTCATAACAGTACAATTGTGTGCAGAAAAAGGCTTGAATATAGTTTTATATCTTGATATTGGTTAAATATTTGGCGACTTACTGGTTGATCACAAAGGCTACGGTATCCTTATTGTGGGTGGCGAACACCAGACGAGTCTTGCTCTGAGGCAGACTCTTACAGTAGTCTAATACAGACAGAGCCACACTCGAGTACATGACAGTCGTAGCGTCATAAGAATCGTTCATCGGGTTCTCGTAACCCAGCTTTCTCGACAGCAGCGTCTCCTGAACATTTTATGCGCATTTTATTTCATTTCACCAATTCAATGGTGCACGAGATTAACATCGTCTAGATAGGCACCCATAATACATACAGTATAGAGATTAACCTCGTCTAGATAGGCACCCATAATACACCCATACAGTATAGAGATTAACCTCGTCTAGATAGGCACCCATAATATATACAGTATATAGATTAACCTCGTCTAGATAGGCACCCATAATACACCCTTACAGTATAGAGATTAACCTCGTCTAGATAGGCACCCATAATACATACAGTATAGAGATTAACCTCGTCTAGATAGGCACCCATAATACACCCTTACAGTATAGAGATTAGCCTCGTCTAGATAGGCACAGTATAGAGATTAACCTCATCTAGATAGGCACCCATAATACACCCATACAGTATAGAGATTTACCTCGTCTAGATAGGCGCCTCGCACAAATTTTCCTCCGAAGCAAAATCCTTCTCTCGTAGAGATCTCCATGTCCCTCTTCACCACAGCGTGAGTTCTCTGCGCATAGGAACAATGCGAAATAGCACATCAATGATAGCAGTGAGTGTGTATACACGTACATGTAGCTATCGCAAATTTTAATGTCTTAGTGATATATATATATATATATATATATATATATATATATATATTTGTGTGTGTGTGTGTTTATTTCAGCATCAACACCAAATCACTGACAAATACAATGTCATGAACCAACTTACGGGTTTATAAAATATTAAGGCAACTATAACATAGAACAAATAGGGTATGCGCAGTAAAGCGCGATTCACTAATAGTAGATGTAAAGGGTTTCACTAATAGTAGATGTAAAGAGTTTCACGAATAGTAGATGTATTGTGTGGGATGTCTTAAACAAGCATATAATTGCTTCATGACTCTGTAATGTTATGTTATGTAGACCGTTAGCGAATTTAGTCCATTTTCTGTGTAACCAGTCTTGTCAATGTCCGAGATTTTACACTCAGATCAGCGCTGCCGGGAATCGAACCACGAGAATTCAATTCACATCAGGATCTGTCATTTAAGACTTCATGACGTCACCTGCCGCCTCTCAGCACCGCGCTATTGAAGCAATCGCTATTGAGTCATAGCCTCGAAGATACTAAATTCGTACTTTAGATCTGGTGATAAAATCCCAACCGTCTGCAGCAGTCACACACTGCTAATCTTTCTTTATAAATGTAACGTTTAGCAAGCCGACAGGTCGAAGAATATTGATATTGTAATTCGCTATTGTAGTGTGTGGATGGATCTACCTAGGATGAACCACTGTCATTCGCTAAAATCAACCTCATGATGAACCTAAGTCATTCGTTTGTTCAAAACCTGGGTCATTCGGTTAAAATCCTAGGTTATTCAGTGCAAAACCTGGGTCATTCAGTTCAAAACCTAGATCATTCAGTTCAAAACCTAGATCATTCAGTTCAAAACCTGGATCATTCGATTCTGAACCTAGGTCACTCGGTTCAAGTCCTAAGTCATTCGGTTCAAACCTGGGACATTCGGTTAAGAGAAATTATTTAATTGCAGTGCAGTTGAATTTCTTATAATTACTACTAAAATTAATTACTATTGAATCATCTGTTAACCTTGAATAGTCTGTTATTGGATCATGTGTTAACCTTGAATAGTCTGTTATTGGATAATGTGTTAACTTTCAATAGTCTGTTATTAGATCATGTGTTAACTTTGAATAGTCTGTTATTGGATCATGTGTTAACCTTGAATAGTTTGTTATTGGATCATTAGTTAACCTTGAATAGTCTGTTATTGGATCATGGGTTAACCTTGAATAGTTTGTTATTGGATCATTTGTTACCCTTGAATAGTTTATTATTGGATCATTTGTTAACCTTGAATAGTTTGTTACTGGATCATGTGTTAATCTTCAATAGTCTGTTATTGGATCATGTGTTAACCTTGAATAGTTTGTTATTGGATCATGTGTTAACCTTGAATAGTTTGTTATTGGATCATTAGTTAACCTTGAATAGTTTGTTATTGGATCATGTGTTAACCTTGACTATTTTGTTATTGGATCATGTGTTAACCTTGACTATTTTGTTATTGGATCATGTGTTAACCCTGAATAGTTTGTTACTAAATCATGTATTAACCCAAAGAATAATCTTTGTGTTAACCTTGAGGTAGCACTGGTAGGTGTTGAGTATATGAGGATGAGCTCTGTTAGATTGCCTCATGGAGTCCAGCACGAGACTCTCTATGCCTGGTTGTAGGTATGTCTGCTCTGCGTCGTAGTTCAGCTGAACATCAGCGCTAACCGTTAGCTAACACAACATGTAAAATCCATGTTAATCAATTAACTGTTAGCTAACAAAGCAAGTAAGAACAGTGTAAATTAATTCACTGTTAGCCATCAAAGCAAGTAAGGACAATGTAAATTAATTAACGTTTGCTAACAAAACACGTAAAATCAATGTAAATTAATTAACCGTTAGCCATTACAACAAGTAAGAACAATGTAAATTAATTAACCGTTAGCTAACAAAACAAGTAAGAACAATGTAAATTAATTAACTGTTAGCTAACAAATCTGATAAAATCAATGTAGCCTAAGTCCTAACAAATTACATTCATTTCTTATTTACTAATTTCATAATTGTAAACTATTATTATTGCAATAATTACTTATTACTAATTAATTTTTACTGTTATTGAAAAGTTATTCTAAAATAACTATTTTTTTCATGGTTTCATAATTTTTAAGATAATTCCAAAAATTTTAGAAATCGAGTAAAGGTATATAAATAGGAAGCAAGTAAAGTTTATTAAACGACTCGTCAAGTATGGCAAGTGCACTTAACTATACATGCACTAGGATATCGGAGGTCTGAGTGCTGGTGAACACATGTGCGTAGTTTATATGTTTCCTTACTACATGGTCAGAGTTTTCCCGTGCTATATCCAGGGATTGGAGATCTGAGGTAACTGTAGCTTAAGAGGCTACAAAACAAACTCTAATGAAGGCGAAGAAAAGCCAGCACAGAAGTTATATTTTTCCTCTAGCTATTGCCTACATAAGATATGGATAAGGCATGAACTTTGTGGGGGTGCACTATATAGAGCGCAAACGCCGAATCCGAGTATAAATATGTATCCTGGACCTGCCACTTGGCAAAACACTAGAGAAAAAGAGTTTATATGATTCACAAGCAGACTGCATCCAGATTGATAACAGCACTTTAGGTGATATATATATATATATATATATATATATATATATATATATATATACTGTATATATATATATATATACATGTCTATATATATATATATATATATATATATATATATACTGAATATATACATGTATATACATATATATATATACATGTATATATATATATATATACAGTAATGTATATATATACAGTATATATATATATATATATATATATATATATATATATATATATATATATATATATCATGACAGTATTTTGTGAAGACCGATGGTCTACATGTAATTTATAGAGCCTACGTACAGCATACGGTGTATAATGACATAACCAATGTTTAAAATGCTAAGGTATCGCTAGTTAATACCGTCAAGTATTAATTAATTAACTAATTAACGTTAATCAATTCTAAAGGTAGTGCTATACTATTAGCATATCGATAGATGTAGCTATAGCCTTCTTACATCATTCAGCTGTTTCATCATATTCCAGACTCTAATAATTCCACTGATTTCCTCAGCCGATAGTTTAAGAAGTTTCTGATTCTGCAAATAAATTTAAATATAAACATCGAAAATCAGAGGCCTACATAATGTTGAACATAATGTTAAATGTCTCTATACAATATCATAGACCAATTGCCCTAAATATCGACGACCTATAGAACTTTAGTGTTATAGGTCTCTAAATCTACTGGTCTTCTAATATACATGTAGTTATAGGCTCATGGACTTCTAGTGTAACAGGCTGATAATATTGATCAGAAGATCTAACTAAGTATTACAAGTATTAAGTATTCTAAGTATTACATTTAGAGCATTCAAAACAATCTGCAAGAAGTAGAGCTTATATAATTACAACAGTGTGTTCACTTATAATCACGCCGGATAGATTCCTATGCTTGATTGCTTTAAACTGCTCAAATTAAATAAGATAATAAGAGATATTGTTTATGTATTGCGTCATTCCACGATTTATATTCCACCATACACGTACACTGCATAAGCATCTTCGTATGCGTCTTTCTCTTCGAATGTCCCTATAGGTTACTAGTAACGTCATGAAGTTCTAAATGACAGATCCTGATGTGAATTGAAACCTCGTGGGTTCGATCCCCGGCCGCGATGATCTGAGAGTAAAATCTCGGACATTCACTGGACTGGTTACACGGAAAGTGGACTGAATTGCCTAACGGTTTAAGCATGTGGTATTAAAAGTGTTAGATATTAACGTTGTTGATCATTTCACTACAATACTTGTTTACTTTTTACCTTTTCGGTCAATCATCGATCTTTTCGCTTACAAACGAATTCAGGTGATGGATATCTGTTTGCAAAAGTGTGAGACGTTCCCGACATCGCCTTTTGGTGACTCTAAATCGTCATTGAATTGTATCCTCTGTATTGATTTGTGTACAGAATACTCGAGAAATATTCACTAGATCTGACCATATGAAGGGAACAAGTAGAATAAATGTCTGTTCACTGTTGTCAGTGTTGTGTAAGTCAAATATTAAAATACCAAATGTTTGTAGAATACGTTTTAATCATAGCCTATACAAGTAATCATACCGTTAAACTTTCCAGTTTTTCTGACTTCTGGTTGAGAAGAATGTGAAACGAAGTGCTGGTTAATAGACTTGGAAGATTTGGCAAGATGTCCCCTCTTAAGTATTATGCAAAATAGTACACAATAATTGCAACAAAATTACACAAGCATATTAACTATAGGGCTAGAATTAGTGTTATACGAAAAAGACAGTAAAAGAAGAAAATTTGATTTATCAATCAATTAATCAGCCAATAATATAGGAACAGTCTTTTAGATCAAAGAGATTCCTGAGACATTTCATCTCTACGGGTCATTGAAATCCTAGCAATCGTTTTTAAGATGATATGAAAATTGACATTTTCTTGTAAGGTTGCTTAAAGTTTTATAGCATTTCGTTTAAAAATAAATTTTATACTTCAGAGTATGCCTATTACTGACCACTGCCTAATATAGCCTATTACTACTACCTAATACTGCCTAGCATTGCATAGGGCCTATGTTTTTTTCTAGATGCATGTATTACTACATTGTATTATTTGCAGAACGTGGGATCTTTTGTGGTAGTAACTTTTACAACGCTTATTTGTTTAATTGCTAGCTGTGTGTTTTTTGTTTGTTCTTAAGTGTGCTGAGTTGTTAATTGCAAGGCTTGTGATGGCGTCGTCAAATAATTAGGCCTAAGTACAAAATGAACTCCTGCTGTGTTGTAACAGCTTTTTGATGAAAGTTGAACATTGCACAACTTACTTTGGTAGATTTATTCCAAGCAGATATCCTGTGGAATTTCCTCCAGTGACCACATCTGTAAGAATCCCACAAAGTTCCTCCCTGAACTGATGCTCTTTAGTGGGATCTGTTAGACTCTTGACTATAGTCTCTGACTGGTCGACAATCACGCTGCTCAGTGAACGCTGTTACAACATTACTACATTAAGTTACATTACAACGCAATTGAGTTCATCAAGACTTTTGCCTTCTTTTCACCCTGAAATTTTCCCAAACTTGAAGAGCTTCAAAGCAATGGGCTTGACGCTGTGCCGATATCTATTTTTATGTGTAATTAAATTTATTGAAAACGTACAATAGGATAGGGTGTGAGTGCGCGTGCGTGTGTTTGTGTGAATTTGTGTGTCTGTATTGGCGTAAGATCCCGTTAAAAGCGTTCTAATGTCAATAAAGTAAAACAAATGGTTTGCTTTATTTCTGCATATATTCAGTGATTTTTTTCCACTGGAAAGATTCGGTAGGGCCCAGGAGACATTTTATGTCTCAATTATAATTAACGAAGCCGTGGTAATAATATAGCCTAAATGCTACTACATGTACCAGTGACTACTGTATATGAAACTAAGTTTATCAATGCTATAGTCTTAACCTATGTTATCCGATGTTAAATGATGTTAGCGGATGTTACATAATGATAAGCGACGTTAAATGATGTTAACCGATGCTAAATGGTGTTAACCGATGTTAAATGGTGTTAACCGATGTTACATTATGTTAATCGATGTTAAATTATGTTAACCGGTGTAAATTTATGTTAAACGATGCTAATGTTATAAACGAGGGGTTCAAAAACAGACTAGCCTGCCACAAATATCCGTCGACAAAAGAAACCAACTTTACTATCATCTTCATCCTTTTGCCTACTGTTATGTTTTTACTTATTCACTCTTTACTCGAGTCTGTATTTCTGAACTGAGGTTTACTCTGAAAATAACGCTAGAAATATAATTAATTCAACTTCAGACAGCAATATATTGGATGTACAACAGTTTAAGATTGTTTCGCACCATCTCGTGTTGTAGCTTTAAAGCAGATAGATTATGATTGGTGTTTAAAATGAATTTAATAACAATAACAACAATTAGAGTACTACAGTCATCAATGACAACATCAAGTACAATTGAAATAAAAACAAGTCGGCGAATTTATGGGATGTCCTGACCTACAATTCATATACTATAAAGGGTGACGATTTACTAGTTACACATACACACACGCACACACACACATGTAGCCTACAGTATATATATACATATCTATACATGTATATATATATATATATACATATCTATACATGTATATATATATATATATACAGTATATATATATATATATATATATATATATATATATAAATGTTTAACATTACATGTGCTGTAGAAATTAGTCTACAAGAAGGTTCCGAGTCAAAACTCCGAAGTTAATACAAAATTCTGGTCCAAATGTTTTTATCATAGGCCTACTGCATACATTGCACAGTAGAATAAAAGTAATTACCAGAATCTCTGCCCGGGTCATGAACGTTAACTTTGTAGAGACCAAAGGTTTAGTGGGCGATAAATCTAAACATCAAAATAAAATCTGTCTTGCAATTATTTTAAATAAAAGAGAAGTTTTGCCTGTATTTAGGCACAAATGAACGACACGATTATATATACTGACGCTGAAAGTCTCTTTCGTTTTCCTCTCTATATTCACGAAGCTACCGGCCATTGTAGTAAAAGTCTTACTCATAATTGACAATAAATACACTGTGCCATGTAATCACTAACCAATACTCAAGAGAAGAGCTTCATATGTTTGATGATGAGACAATGATAAGAATGTAATTAGTAGAATATTGAAATATAAAATATGCAAGGATTTATGTGTGCATCAAGTAGATAACTTAGCAATAATTTGTATTGCTCTGCCCAAATTTTCTAATAAAATCTAAATGTAAAAATGACAATAAATAAAATCTGTTTTAAAAAATCACTAGCTCTAATTACTAAGCCTCTTTCACAATGCAAACGAAAATCGTTTAGTAATAATATAAACTTACATAGGTTGATAAATCTGTAAATTTCATAGACAGCAACAAAACTAATTGATAACTAATATCATGAAATATCACGGAATGCATAGTCTTGCGACAATATTATTAATAATACAATATAATAATTATACAATATTATTAATAATATTAATAGCACAATTAGTCACGCTTAGAAGTTGTTACTATATTTTTTTCCAGCTGTTGCAAGTTAACTTTTACTATCAATTTGTCAACCAACCATGTAGGCCTAATTATAATCATTTAATTTAACTCAATTAATTATACTGTATTATCCAGTTAAAACACTTTAAACAGATCACAATAATAGTGAAAATATAATATATCTTTAAGACCTTTGCACTTAGCCGCCACCTGAATACTGCGCGATACTTCTGCCAGATTTGTTTGAAACCAAAGTTCTTTCTGAGACATACCCATCGATTTAGCATCAGTGGGGTTTCTGTCAGTACAAGAAGAGTATAAGTTACTTCCTCCGTAACAACTAAACAAACACTAATTAATTAAAATTGTTTGTGAATTATTTCACGTAAAAAAACTGAGGATTTGACAAAGAAAATATCATACACTTTTATGTAGTAGTCTAATTTTCACGAATTAACGATTGCAGTTAACAGTGAAGCAAATTGATGGCTTGCAGAAGTCAAAAACTGAAAATGTCAGATTTTTGCCAAATCTGTGGAACGTTTTAGAGGACTCTGCCTCCTGATCGTAGCTACCTATCGTCTCACAATCAAGGTCGCGTGATGATTTGCGATGACACGTGTGAATGAGCGTGACGTTTAGTGACGTGCTATGATAGTATGAACGAATGTGACACTTAGTGACGTGTAGTGACATGCAATGACTGTATGGTAGAGGGTGACAATGACGTGTAGTTCTATGACTGTATGAATGAGCGTGACACTTCATGACGTGCAGTGACGTGCTGTGACTATATGAACGAGCGTGACACTTAGTGATGTGCAGTGACGTACGATGATACCCAGTAACCCGTGGCTGCCAATCAATGCTGTCAAGTGCGTCATTGTTAAAGATATGACGTCAACATACGTGTCTCCGCCGTGTGCTTCAGAGGCGGTGTAAGCGAACATCGGAAAGATTCCAGTTTGAGCGTGACGTCTGGCCTTTTCCATCAGTTCCTCCTCCGTCATTCCTGCCATGAACTGTCCAGCCAGGGTCTTCCTCAGCAACCATGAGAAACAACGAGCTCCCAGTAACAGCCGAGTCCATCGTAGCAACTGCAGTTGATAGTTGACATACGATGATGTTTAGCTTTATAACCAATGACATCACGTACGAGAAATCGTACCTTTGATATCGTAAGGCTTTTGTGTTTGCGTTTCTGACTTACCTGTGCATTTAGTTACATGTAGTAGGCTAACAATGCTCATATTCAAGGGTCACTAAATCTCTCTGTTACATTAAATTTCAATAAATATCACTATATATCTCTAAGTATCACTAAATCTCTCTTTGTATCACTAAATCTTTCTATGTATCAAACTATATCTCTCTATGTATCAGTATCACTAAATTTCTCAATGTATCACTAAATCTCTCTAAGTATCGCTAAGTCACTCTATTTAGCACTAAATCTCTATAGATATCATTAGATATCTAAGTACATATCTCTCTCTATCATCATCATCGGCATCTTCCCTTAAATCCCAGTGGAACTAGGGTCGGGATACGAATAGACCTTCTTTGTGAAGTTTTTTCATTCGTTTAAATTTTGAAGCAATTTCTGGAGCCTAGGCGCTCACAAACCGAATGCTCTTTCTGCCGTTGGTTTGGATCTTATTTTTATGTCACCTTCTACGACACGTGCATATTTACACGGTTAGTCTATTCTTCAAACAACCCGGACACAACACGGGGAAAATATTATATCTTTCTGTATGGCTAAATATCTCCGTCAAGCTTGTATTAGCCACATTGATGTGACCCCGGCATTAACAGCTAACATCTGAGGAGCTAGTCTAGTCGAGTAGGCTACGACTCGGAAGCGGAATTCAGTGGCTCATAGTCCGAAACATTCAGCAACGAATAATCTCAGTGAATATAATGAGAATAAATAATTTACAAGCGCTTTATTCTGCTGCAGGCCTATATGTCAGTTATGTGCTTATATATACGTATGAACCGGTGAGCCGGTGACATGTTGGCAAGTTGTTACACAGCGGATCAGTAGGTGCAGGGTTCAACTCCATTGCTCTTCCCATCACTGATATGCTATTCGAGCAGGAAACTGACGTTAAACTTGGCCTTGGCCTAGTATGCGGATTTTAATTAGCAGATAATCACTGACTGCATAAAAACTCACATTACAGTGATCGAGTGTTCATTCATGACTATATCTAGCACTTTTTAATAGCACATGTTTAAAATGTTAGACAGTCAATTGTCAATGTTATCATTCCTGTCAGGCATCAAGAAGAGATTAAAAGAACTAAAGAAACTAAACATGAAAAGACAATTCTGTATACTTGTAAGCTGGTAAGCTAAGGTTAACGTCAGTTTCCTCACTCGAAAGCGATGTCAGTGACGGAGTTTAAAAAAGAGGGAATTGGAAAATTATGCGTAATGAGTAAAGCGAGGGGGGAAATATGCCTCGGTCGTTGCTTGGGGGGGGGGGGGGGGTGGCGCCCTGGGTTTAAAACACATCTCTCTATATATATATATATATATATATATATATATATATATATATATATATATATATATATATATATATATATGATCTTTATTTACCAAAACACATGGCAGCAAGAACAGAACAGAAATGGAAAAAAACCAACGAACTGAACAACAGAAATCACGGATCAACCATGAATGACCGTCATGAGCGTCAGTCAATACTAATTTATCTTTGCTTTATTTAAATTGTTTCAAACAGGCTTACTAATATTAATTTATCTATGTTTTACTTAAATTATTTCAAATACTTAAGAAACATTTAGGACAAACTTTGACTTGATTGTTAACTAGAACGTCGATCGAGCAAGCAGTAAATATGGCATAAGCTCTCAACAATTCGCCCGTTTTCTTTGATTTATATATCACTCTCGGATTGTCAAATTCCGGTGTCTTATTAACAAAATCATTTCTGTGCTCTTCTTCAACTTTCGACTTGGCTAGCTGGTTGTTTGAAGAACCGATAAAATGATTTCTCTTCTGAATTTGGTATCGTCCTGAATAAATTCCTGATTTAGTTGTTCTTGAGTGCCTGCTGACTAGAGTCGAAAAATTATATAACTGCTTCATTTTGAAAGTTGACCTAGTTACGATCTAGATATAGACTACACTTATATAATTGTCTATTGAAAAACTGCTTTTACCTAATTATGATTGCCTACTGCAAAACTGCTTTTGCCTAAAAACAGTGCATCTACACATGAACGATTGATCACGATATTAGGCTGGATTAAGACCAAGTATCATAAAATGCTTTTAACACTATTATAATTTAATTACACAATTAAAAGGATTGAATAATTGCACCATTAAGTATATTATGTATATACGATGCGTCAATAGATGCATCATATACACATATATACACACACAAACACACATACACATAAGATCATAGAACAATCAAAATTAATTATAATAAACTTAAATGGAGTTCCTACTAATTCCAGCACTAGCATTAGACGCTTCGTAAATTAAATACCCGCTTCTACCATAAGACCCTCTATTGTCGAGAACCATCAATCTGATTTTACGGAAAAACAGCATATAAAGTAACTAACGGGTGTGGACCGTTATATATAACCGTATACCGTGATATAGACCATTTAAGCACAATGCAAGACGATTTGGGATTTAAGATTTAGAAGAAAAGCTGAAACAAAGGATACGTCCCATGTAAGAAACTTTGATAACACTTTCTTTTATACATGTAGATGTAGGGCAGAGGATGAAATATATTAAATAGCTATAGGCCTACAGGCATGTCGCTTCATTGAAACATAGAGAATTCAATCACTGGCTTCGAAACCAAATGAGTCAAATATTTGTAAAAGTACATTCTCATGTGCTTTAAACAATATATCCGATAATATGACTGTAAAATAGAATTCAACTATTTAAAAGTAAGCAGTTAAGCCAAAATGCGTTGGTAGTAAAATAAAGGTAGTTAAGGTAGTTTACTATAAAATATTTTAAGGTAAAGTAGAAAACGTTTCAAAACATACTACATAACTAGTTATACTCTAAGATATACGGTAGACTCTACAGCCTATTATATATGTATGCACACATTGCAAATTTCATTCTGGTTTAGAAACTGAACTAAAGATTTTGGAATATCAACCTTTGAACTGCGACACTATCGATTGCAGAACCAACCAGAGGTCATTGTGAGCCTGATGCGATGTTCTTAAAATACCTGAAACTGGTTTTCTACAACTTAATTCGATCTCAAACTTATTCCGCTTATTTGTGAACAGTGGATGATCCAGGGGAATCTAGGCCCCCTTTAGGCCCGGCGATAAAAAATGTAAACTATATTTTCATTGGTTCTATGGCAATTTCTATGTGTCAATTTCTTTGTAAGGGTATTAGTAGGACTATACTTGAAACCAGGTGGTTAAAATGGAGAAACTTTTCGTTTTATTTGGATACTTTGATATTGAATAGTATAAAATTGGATATTATATGATACTGTATCATATTGGATACAGGAGACCTGTAAATACAATACAGGGGTTCGAAAAATTTTGACCGTTCTCCTAGCTCTCAATTCCCACTCTAACCAATGCTTAAAACGCAATGTACAAGTACAAGTTGTAACATAATAGCGTATTTAATTTCAGCTATACATCTATTTCAGCTATTCAGCTATCACCACCATGCAGTACCACCATGTAGCACCACCATGTAGCACCACTATGTAGCACCACCATACAGCACCACCATGTAGCACCACCATATAGCACCGCCATGTAGCACCATCATGTAGCACCATCATGTGGCACCATCATGTAGCACCGCCATGTAGCACTACCATGTAGCATCACCATGCTGCATGACTGGTGGTGCTGCATGGACTGTAGCATGCACCAGGACTGAATAAAATGTCTTAGTTCAAGACAATTTAGTCCATTTTTCATATAACTAGTCCCGTGAACAATTGAGATTTTACTCTCAGGTCAGCGCGGTCGGAAATCGAACAGATAAGATTTCGTTTCACCTCAGGATCTATCATTTAAAACTTATGACATTTAAACCCCTGACGCCTCAAACCACTGAGCTATTGAGACATTCTATAAATGTCTCAATAGTGATAATAATAGCCTTATCCGTACATTATGTAGCCTACAGCATGGGAAAAGTATGAGGTTCTGAGGTGGTTACCCGTTGCCTTTCTCAGAATCTTGCCTTCCCCTAACTATTTAGTGTTTATCCACGAAGCTTTCTGCTGTCTGTTCTTTGGGCATAGACCTGTCGATCAACTTTGAACCCATAACGAATAAGAAGAGTCAAAGGTCTTAAGGCAATTGAACCATCGATCTTAGAATATGCACTAATCTAAACTGTAAAAGGTATGGTCCAGTTTCTGTTTAATTTACTTTTAACGTCCTGTTCGCTAGGCCTATTTCAAAAATGTATCTTATAGGTCTCTGACTCAAATGCTGCTGACAATAGGCCTAATGAACCCAAAATTAACCTCACTCGACGATATAGGCCTACTGACAAAAATATTGAGATTTTGATATTATTAAACTCTCTTAAATTATATTCCTGACATAACTATCTATATGTAGACTAGAAATGTGATGCGCTTGTATTCTGCTAAGTGGAAGGTCCAAGGCATACTATTATTACTACACAGCAGGCCTAGCGTACAGCAAACTGATGATCAACAATCAAATTTATATCCCTTCACTTGGCCAATTCCTTACCAAACCATTATATTTATTTATATATTGATCAGTAGTGGCCTAAAGCTGAAGAGGGTTGGACAGACTATACTTTAGTGTCCACAAAGTGAGTTTTTAACTTCCTACAAAATTATTCTGAGGAATACGAAGGTTAATTGGGTAAACCTCCTGATGCAAAGGCTTGTCTACAGCAATCTTTTCAGCAGATATCATTCTGGATGTCTGCCAATTTCTTGGCACTCAATCCATCCAAGACTGAGTTCGTAGGCCCTATTGTTTGGAAAACCACAGTAACTTTCAAAACTGAACGAAGTGGCCCTGGCTCTCACTTCCGACGTTACAGTCACACCAGTTTCTTCTGTGAAGAATCTTGGTGTTGTCCTTGACCACCACCTCACATTCCACGAACATATCACTGAAACATCACAGGCGTGGTATAAGAAATCTGGTTTATGTACTTTGAAGCCATTCTAGTGCTATTTTTTATTCAGTTTATTTAAAGTGATTTGAGAAATTAAAATTTTATTCAATATTCATGGCTGGCTCTGTGAAAGCGGGAATATTTATCTTTTGCTGCACTATTACAAGTAGTGGCTTTAATTTATAGCACTTAACAAGTAATCTCCAGTTATATTTACTATTAAAAATTACTGTAAATTGCTCTGAACTGTACCATGGACAAGATGTGTATTATTTCAAATCGCTAGTTGTGCATTGAGAGATATTTTAATAAATTGTATATTGTAAACTGATATATAATTTGTAATTTAATCTAAATTGGCAACTAAATGTGTTACATATTTTATTTCTCACCCATATGTTTGTAATTAATTTTATTTGCACTCATGTTTCAATTTCGATGTTTAAATTGACCTTTGTGCATTGAGATCTGTATTCATTTCAGCGTATGTTTACTAGAACTTATTTTGCGTTAGAATTGCAGGGTTACGAAACGAGAACATTAAATTAAGTAATGAGGAAATGCAAATTAACATGTAATTAGAATTTTAACCGACATATATTGAGATATGATTTTTGATTATTGGTGTATTTATGTAAAAACTGATACTAAGCTAGATATGATATGACATTCAGTAAAAACTAGCACATATGTAAAGCAATAATACAAAATATATGCATAAGAAACATGCATGCATAGCAAACATTCGTGGAGTTGGGTGGAGAAATGTTTATGAAGAGCTTGATTCTGATTGGCTGTTGAGCATGGACTCGATCAATGCTATATTACCAGAGGACAGGCTATAGAATTTTAGTTCACTTCTGAACTCTGGCTTCTACGGAATTACTAGCTGAACTTGTGTAAGTATAATTCTCAATGAATTATTGCGACAAACACATAAACTAGTAGATTTCATACAAGCTTCTAAATTTCTGACTGCATTCGTATAAAATAGTTCTACTATACACCTTCTATAGGTCGGTGATAGTTAGCACGAAAAATACGAAATCAATATTAGAACGATTGTGCCTCACGGGATTGCAGATTTATGTTAAATCGTCGTCTAAACCTTCTATAGGTCGGTTAGACAGATAATACATAAACTCTCATATCCGGTTACTATAGAAATCCTTGATTGTACCAGAAACGCCGATTACTAGAGTTGAATCTAGATAAAGCGTTTTCTCGTCAATTCAGGTGAATAGCTGCATTTACAACACTTTGTGTTGGCAGTGAAGACAGAAGACAGAAAATTGAAGACTGAAGATTGAAGACAGAAAATAGAAGACTGAAGATTGAAGATAAAAAATTGAAGAGGAAGACAGAATCAGGAAATAGCAATTTCTACGAAGAACACTAATTTTCTAGTGCCTAATCTAGATAGGTGTTTCTTTCATAGAATTCAGCTAAACGACTACAATCCTGAATTCTACGGAAAGCGCGATTTACTAGTGCCTGAGTCTAGTTAAGCGTCTTTGCCTTAGATTCAGCTAAACGACTGTAAAATAACACCTCTTGTGTTAACAGTCAGAAGAAAGAAAGAAAAGAAGACAGAAGAGAATAATACTGAAGTTCGAAGAACGCAAATTTTCTAGTTGTCCACTCTAGATAAGCTTTATCCTTCTAGAATTCAGTCAGGCGATTGCAGGTTGTAAAATCTATGAAAAGCGCAATTTACTAGTTGCCTATTCTAGTTACGCGTCTTTTTCACAGATTCAGCTAAACGACTGTAAAATAACACCTCACGTGTTAACAGTCAGATAAAAAAGAAGAAAAGAGGGAAAGTATCAAATCATATAAGCGAGGAGTGCCTTGAAGCCAATAACTCGTTTCCCAATTTCTATCTCGTATTTTAATTGCAAATACAGACATTTAGCTAACTGATTATAAGTAGACTGACTTTATATTTATCGCCTATTTTTAGCATTTTATTAATTGTTTCGTAGTATTCCTTTAATATTCTCTTCTGTCTTTATGTTTAATGTTTTAACTCGTTATGATTGCTATCGTATTTCATTGTTAATAATAAATCGTTTAAAATAATAAATAACTAGCTTTTGTGTCAATATTCAAATTTAGTTAGAATTTATACAGATAATTACAAATAACACACAAATACTATAAATTATCATACATTGAACGAATAAGCACGAGTTCTGTTCATAGCAGCTCCAGTCTCATTGATTTAGCCTCTAACTGGCTATATGAGCAGGAGATCCTTGCATCCTCAAGATTAATACCGACAAAGCATGAAGAGTTGGAAAAATCGAACCCACGACTCCATTTTCAAACTCCTATAACGGAGAGAGGATTGGAGAACCCAACAATTGGCACCCGAAGTGGGGCGAAAACTGCCAACCAACGGGAGAACCCAATAATGTTTCTTTCATATTCGAGATCTTCGTCGAAAAAGACCATTTCTTTCTCTCGAGACTGCCACTACAATTGATGCTTCTTTCGTGCAATCGAAGCTGGATTACTGCAACTCCCTATTGCTAAATCTTCCCAGTTGCGAGATTGATAGGTTGCAGTTCATTCAGAATTCCCTTGCACATGCAGTCTTTCGTAACTCAAAATATTCTAATGTCACTCCAATCCTCAAGACCTTGCACTGGCTCAAAGTTAGAGAACGAATTTTATACAAGACAGTTTCTCTAACTTATAAGTCAATCACCACTCCCGGTAATAGTTACATGTCCCACTTACTACAAATGGGGGCACCCTACCTCTAGGCAGTCGTCTACCAGGTCCTCTAAGTTAGTTACTTTAGAGAGACCGAGACTGAATTCCTTCACGTAGCAAGCTGTTTAGCGCTCCTTCCAGCATGCTGCCCCGCAGATCTCGAATTCTCTTTCTTCCACTCTGCGCACCCCCTCATCTATTCCTGATCAGCCTTTCTTACTTTACGAACATGCAGTTTCATAGACGATTGAAAGCTTTTCTCTTTCACTTTGCCTATTCACCAAACGTCCACGAACTGAGACCAACACGTAAACCTCCATTCCGCTAGTACCCTTCCTTGGACTGACTACCCGGATTTTGGCTCGCACCGTTTATGGACCCCTCACTCTGCTCATCGGCTTTGATTTGGTTCCACAGTGCTCAATGTTGTCATGGACAACAGTAGCACTCTAATCGTATCGTTGTTGTTATTGTAAAAAGATCGACATTTGAAGAGAACTAACTCCATATTGCTGTTGTATTATATTATATTATGAAGAGATCGAGAATAGAAACAAATTCCAGAACATAATTTTAATTCCATTCATCATAATATGGTTGCATTTCAAGTCAATCATCAAAGGATTTAGCAGATTCATATGTCATACATTTTTGAGTCACAAGACTGACGCATATAAAATCCCACAGCATTGCGCAGCATGGCACTGTCGCATCGCATTCTCGTCTACCTAGAGACCCTAAATAGAGTATTGATGCCAATACATCAGAAAGTTGTAAATTGTTAAATTCATCAAAAAATGAATGCTATTCTAATTTCATCCAACAATTTTCTGCATAAAAGCAAAATACTGGATTTAAAATTTTCTAATTTTACTTAGTATATTACTATTTCATAAATTTTTTAATTATTATGAAATTTGAATAATAAAATAATAAATATTTCACCTGAATCACGTTTCTATTTAGATCTGTGTTAAACTTAGCATGGTTTTTACCTGATTGGCCAAATATAGGTTAAGTCGCTTTAATGACCCAGTTTGGCTGGTTCTATTACCAATCATTGACAGCGCTGGATTAACAGTAAATAAACAAAAACTTCACTTCACCAATCATTTATTTGGATATTTAGAATTCTAACCAATTAAAATAAGGACATGATGTATGTCGCGTGTAGATTAGAAGTCTTGTTGGATAACTCAAGTGTGTTATTTGTTTACATTCTTGGCGATTGATTGAGAAAATGAAATAGCTAGTTGCAAGCTCAGATATCAGTAGTAGTAGATATAAGTAGATATCAGATAGTTAATGTGATACGCTTAAGCGTATCACATTAACTATCGAATATATAAGTTGTTTTCAAGCGTTCATTTTGAAGAATAATTAAAGATTGTACAAAGTTGCTTATCTTGCGGAAACGTAGTTACTGCAGTAGGACTAGGAAGCAATAAAGATTGACATGTATTTTGCAGCAATATAATACAAAAATCTCTGAATGCAAATGCAAAAATAAAACTGTAACAAACTGTAGAACCTGTAAGGGAGTGTTAATTGAAATAACTGGATTAAATTATATTAATCGGTAGATGGCATGCAGATAAGAGCATCTTATATTTAAATAAATCGGTATTCGATCGTTGATTAAAAATATGATTACGTACGCTGAATATATAAATGTGTCATTGCATTTAATGTTGGTATTTTAAAACAATGATTTAAAATCTTAGCTTAAAATTGAAATTGATACTGCTATTATATTAAATAAATTTAATTATCCGAAGGTTGATACTGTATGGTTCTGCCAAGTGGTAGGTCCAAGATATACATACCGTACTCAAGTTCAATCTTCTTTCACACTCCATGGATCAACAAGTTAATCCTCCGTCAGAAAAGGATATAATCCTTTTCATTAGGTATGGATGTAGCATAAATATGCTCCATCGGTACCTAATTAGTTAGTTTGGGAAAAATTTCACCTGGGACGGATTCACATTGGCTTCCTTAATTCTTGCTTAGTCGCAATTTATGACACACGACGCATGCAGTTAAAAATTAGTCTATTTTTCAATGTCCTGGATACTTGGTAATTGAATTGCCAAAGAGTTCTATTTTATAATAAAATATAAACATATCTAAAGAATGTATTCAATTTCAATTTCAATCAAATCATTATTGAAGTTTTTGAAGTATATCGTTCAATTTTTATGTTTTAAAACTTAACCGCTTGAAGAACACCCTTGTTGGTAAAAATTTGCTGCAATTTATAGATTTAAGTTAACTCTTGTTGAATAGTGCTACCAGTGTAATAACTCAAGTAAGAGTGGAGATACAGTCAGCGTCTTCATTAGTTTAGAAATTTTGGATTAAGATTCTGAATTCTTGCTGCTACAATGGGAGTATTTAGCGGCTACCAGATTGCCATCGAGTTAGGCAGTAGCCTACCACTGAAGAGAAAGAAAGAACTACGTCAACTGATAACAGCGAATGATGGTGTCATATCATTTATTGTTACTAAAAAGGTGAAATATATAATTGCTATTCTCTTAAACTAATTAATTAAATGCTTCTTATATTCCATATTAATAATGTGGGCATGAATCTCAATTGTGATTTAAACCATGAATTAGTGAAAGAGGTCTCAAAATAGTATTTATGGATCCTTATTCGAGGTATAGTTCTGTACTTCATCAACTTCATCAATCTTGAGGTGCTAAACTTCTGTTGAGTTTTAAACCTGTGTTTGAAATAAATTTGAAAATAAATAAATTTTAAAAAGAAATGTGTTTGAAAGTAAATTGCCTTTATTTAACAGCCAATGTAATTGATCAAACTTATTTTATTCCTGATTTGTCCTTTATATAACGGAGTTTATTGCAGCAAAACCGCAGAAGTTAAGAAAAATGTTTAGGCTTACGAAATAGTGATATCTTGAACATATGGACGTCTTCACTGAGGTTCGAACTCTGAAATTGGGAATTTGTGACAATAGTGTTAAGAATAATATTCCTAGTAGAATAATATTTCTACTACAAAAATTAAACATACTCAAGAAAGTATAGTGTATAAAAACTGATATACGCTATTATGTGATCCACTACAGGGTGATCTACTATATATCTATATGCTTAAAAAATTATATAATAATATCTATTGTTACTTTATTTCTAATTTACTACTTTAAATTAGACCAAAATTTATTATTGCAATTGATACTTTTGAACAAGTTTGGCTTTCGAATTTTTCACATTTTCTTCGTACTTTAAATTCTAATAAACATGTATTAGGGTCTATTCTGGATGATTTCCTGACACTCTTCAGTTATCGTTTGTGCTGTTTTAGTTATATATTGATAAAATAACGTCTATTAGATTCCTATGTTAGTACATAGACTTCTAAATCCATTTGCAATTACTGCTCTGCGTGCATGTTATGTATCACATCACATGCATTACTGCTAGTTTTTGAATTTATAGATATGACGCTGTATTGTGGTAGCATTCTTTGTTGTTGATGTTCTTGTATATATTTAGTGTAAGTTCCTGGCGACAACTACTGACAACGAAGAGAAGGCTAGCGATTCGTTCAAGTGCAGAGCTGCGGTTAAGTTTGGCATTCCTGTCGTTAACTTTGACTATGTGAACAATTGTATTAACAAGGGTTCACTGGTCGATCCAAACCCATTTGTGGTTCTGAGTAATGCTGGCAGTCAACTTCTGAAATCTGGAATCATTTCAGCAGGTATGAAAAACTTTAATTAGTTTAATTGTTTGAAGGAATATAAATGGATTTATTATGGCATTCTCATGCCATTAATTATATGAACATCAATTTAATGAACGGATAGATAATGCGCATTAAAGTGAAATGATCAACTTTGTTGATATTTATCACTTTTAATACCACATGTTTAAAACGTTAGGAAATTTATTCCATTTCCCGTATAATCAGTCTCATAATTATCTGAGATTTTACTCTCAAATTAGCGCGGCCAAGAATCGAGACTCACTAACGTTCAATTCACCTCAGGATCGTTCATTTAAAATTTCATGACCTGACACCTTTAACCACTATGCTGTTGACATTCAATATCAATATATAATATGTATGGAAGATCTAAACTTTCTAACAAATTTAAGATTCAACTCCATGATGTTAATTAAACAATTTACAAATAATATTTCTTAAATTTTAATATTATATATTAATTATATTTTAATTGATGTTTCCTCGTTGTTGATGTAGTTGTTTATATTTTCAGGAATTTTCAAATCATTGTAATTGTGTATAATTTTAGGTTCTACCAAATATAATCATCAGTCGCTAGGCAAGCGCAGGCTTGGCCATTCTGTAGCCGTATCTCTAAGGGCTTGGTCTGCCAATGATGATAATATTCCTTACTACCCTAGCAGCGGATATGAGCTCGTTAAATACATGACACTGTCGGTAAGCTTCATATAATATCACTTTTATTCTTGCAAAATTGTTGCTGCTTTTAATAAGATTACTTTTTATAAATTCTCAACTTGTAGATTTAAAAGTATGTGTGCCAATAGTTTTCTGCTGTAACATTTGAACAATCCATTGATGTCACTAACTTAAGTTTGTTACGGAGGACATTATTAAATCCCACTATATGCTGTGGAAACAATCAAGATACTGTATGGTGTTGTGTTTGATTGAAGAAACGAGATTAAAATGCTAACTTTTTTATAGGTAAATTAACTGATACTTGAATTTGAATTATCTAAAAAAAGTCGCATGAAATTAATTTGAAATTATAACTGCTGGTCCGATTAACTGTTTATTCAATGCCATCTTCATTCAGTTCTATTAATTGTTACGTATTCAATTAGAAACTAGAATGACAATACAAATGATCAGATTAAACACAAATTACTGGTTTATTGATTGATTGTTTGATTGAGTGTAGAAGCCAGGCAAGACTCAGTACGTTGTTGTTGAGATACACGCTCTGCCTGACACCAGTCTACATCCTGGGGCACAGTTCAGGTTCAGGGTATCCCTGCACTCAGTGGACACGCTGAAAACGGTCTGTACTGACTGCAGCGTGTTTATAATAGTGGATATAGGAGCTCGGTGGATGTCTCTGATATCATTGTCAGATGACGAAACGGAGATTAATTAAATTTATCTTTATATTATATAAAGATAAATTATATAATATATGCTATGCTGTAGATGATGAATTAACGCATTAACTCTTTCTTCTGTTTTTAGGTAGCATGTTCAATTGTGCATTTGTATCCTGCAAGGGTAATGCCAGAGAGACTATTTAGTCGGAGGTTCAAGGGTAATGTCAGAGAGACAAATTAGTCAGAGGTTCTAGGGTAATGTCAGAGAGAAAATTTGGTTGGTGAAATCGGCCGTTCATATCGCGTCTCGATGTGTGATATTTTTATGAGCCTTCCTAATGAAAGTGATATTAATTTCACTTGGTGATGATGCGCTTTTGAATTCACAAAGTATTTGACTGTTTCTGATTGGGTTCAGTCTTTGAAAGAACCATAGTTTAAGAAATTGCGTACAAATTGAAACATGTGAAGCAATGCACTACATTCACATCGGCCAAGTGTTAATAATAAAAATATTCAAATACGCACTTTATGACAATATCACTCATTTAGAGCATAAGAAAGTTTAATGCTATAAAAATGTTTAATTGATTTTTCTTATATAGAGTTTTCATTTAGAATTGCATAGTGAATACTTAAGAGACGAACATGTTAAACATTATTCATGCATATCTGTAAGTTGATCATTATTCCAAGTTGTTCTGTATGGAATATGCAGTTGAAAGAAGCTGAAGGTGGACAGTTAGGTAAGCTAGAGTACAGATTTACTAACTCGTCTGACGAGGCTCTCGCTTGCTATGCTAAACTGTGTCAGAGTTACTTGGATCCACCAAACAGCTTCGTGCCGAGCAGCGAGCAACTCCATCGTGGTGTCGGCTCAAAGAAATATCAGGAGGTGTGAAAATCGTTCATCTTGTTTTTGTTTTGTAGAATGTCTTAATAGCGTAGGGGTAACGTCATGAATATTTAAATGACAGATCCTGAGGTGAATTAAACCTTCATGGATTCGAATCCCAGCCGCACTGATCTGAGAGTAATATCTCGGACATTCACTAGAATGGTTATACGGAAAATGGTCGAAATAGCCTAACGGTTTAAATATGTGGTATTAAGAGTGATAAATATCATTATAGTTGATCATTTCAGTATAATGCGTGTTTTACTTTTTTGTACTGTAATACTTTAGGTTACTTGAATTATAATTAATTATATTTATTATAGTTTCGCTATGATTACAAGGTTAAGTTTCTGTAAACTGATGGGCTGCTAGTATCATCGGATGACTTGTTTTGTGTAGGTATTTAAGCCTTAGTATATTTATTAGACTACTTGCTTGTTAAATATCTTGGTTTTCAACTTGAGATTTACTTGCTTGCAGCTGCTTGTTTTGATAACTGTGAAGAGTTCAATACTGAATAGTTTAAAGAACTGATGTACTGAAATGCATCTTCAAATCTTGAATCCTAGGGCTGCTAATTAAACACTGTGCTGATCAATTTTAGTCTAAAGTATTGACTAAAATTTGGGCGGGATTTATCGCAGTTGATTAAGCTGCCGTCAATAAACGAGGTTAAGCTAAATTGAGCTCAGTTAGTACATGGATTGGTGACCTCCTTGGATGATCTATTGTTGACAGCTTTGAATGTAAAATCCCAAAAGTCTCAAGAGCACAGGTTCAATGTACACTACTGAGGACATGCTTAATCCAAATATTTCACTTCACAAACATGAAAATTTCTGTAGAATAGAACTTACCAGTCAGCAGAATTTCATTATGTACAATGGACATAATGAAATTCTGTATGAAGCATGTCCTCAATGTACACTACTGAGGACATGCTTAATCCAAATATTTCACTTCACAAACATGAAAATTTCTGTAGAATAGAACTTACCAGTCAGCAGAATTTCATTAAAAGGAATCCCGCCCACACTTGTTTCAACGTCACCGATAAAGAGTGAGTTCGAAATGGTTAAAAAATATAGAATCATGCAAAATTGTGCCATGCATCAGAGTGGATGATTTATTGAATTTGATATGATTATGTAGAATTTTATTTTATTTTAATATGATTAAGATTATTTTCCTCGTGTCCGAGTTGTTTGAAGCATTGACCAACCGGTGACTGCACATGTTGTAGAAGGCGACTAAAGCACTAAGATCCATACCAACGTTAAAAAGGGCATTCGGTTGGTGAGCGCTTAGGCTTCAGAAATTGCTACAAAAATTAAACGAATGGAAAATTCTCAAGTAGGGGATTGGCTGGTGGTGTGGTGTAGGACAGAGAGGATTTGAGACAGTCTATTTGTATATCGACCCTAGTTAACTGGGATTCAAGGGACGATGATGATGATGATGATGATGATTATATGATTATGTAGAAAAGATCGGCACGGTATATAAATTTATATTAGAATTTACCATCTGCATGTTGCTGTGTATAAAGAGGCAGTTACAGAAACGGGCTGAGACTCTTGGCCCTGACCTTGAAGTGGCAGGACTGATTGAATGTCTGTGGAGTGAAGCCACTGGAGAACTAAGCGATGTCCTCTCAGTGCCTATTCAACAGATCAAAATAGATCAGGTCAGCTTATCTTAATATGTCATTATTTCTTTTTCTGGAAAATTCCTAAATTAGTATTTTATACAAGTATCTTATTTCAAAGTTGCTCCTGTTTTGTCCGGGTTACTGAAGAAGAGCCAACCATGGACTGCACTTATCGTAAAAGGCGACAAAGTTGTATGATCCCAATCAACGTCAGAAAGGGCATTCAGTTGACAAGCGCCTAGGCTCCAGAACTTGCCTAGGCTTCAAAATTTTCTAAAACGAATGGAAGATCTATTTATATCTCGACCCTAGTTAAACAGATATTTAAGAGAAGATTATGATCCTGATGATTTTATTTCAAAGTTGTACTTTACCGGTTTTATGTCGATTTAGATTTATTCTGCTTTAAAATCTGATTTTGTTTAATATGTACAGTTTTTGTACATGTATATACAACTTATATAATATATATGTCCTATCACCTGTGTTTACTGAGTTCTCATGCATAATTACTTTTGCAGAAATTACCTTTTCTTTTGGTTTTATGATTAATCATAATCATTGCATCAGTTCAAGAATATTAAATTTTATCGATCTATCTATCTTCTTATCACTAGCTGCGCTAGTTGTGGGATGCAATGCATTGTTTTTTTTGTTGAGATTTTCGTCATACTTCTGCTATACATGTACGCTAACGATGTCAATGAGCAGGTGGAAAGAGCGGAATCGATTCTTCTGGAGTTGAGACGGCTGATATGTGATGGAAAAGGCGACAACAAAGCACTGGAGATGATTGGATCGTTGAGCAATGAATTCTATGAATTGATTCCTCACAATGCTGAAAAACAGACAAGAATAGGAGATAGAAGAACTATATCCAACAAACAGCAACTCTGTCAGGTACCTCTTTTACAATGCATTAATAATTTAATCTTAATTATTCTTTCCCGAGCCTTGTTAAACTGGGATTCAAGGGAATATAATGATGATGATGATGATTCTTCTAGGCAATGAAATAGAGTTGTAGATGTCTGATTATTTGGGATAACTGTGCAATTTCTGGCAGACATGGCTGTTCCATCCAACGACGAATCTGACCCCACGGCTTTCAATAATAATAATCTGTTCCTTTTTATTTCCAATTATCAATCTGACAAACGCGCAGATTGTAAAAATATAACAGATAACATAGCAAAGTAACAGGTACAGGCAGAAATGCAGCATAAAATCAAAAATATAAGATGGAAAACTATAAGATAACATAAATTTTGTTTATAATTGTTAATTGCTAATTTTTTAAATTGCTAATATTTAAATGACATCTTCATGACACCCCATGGCATCCCAAGACATCCGATGACATTATCAATGGGATCATGTACACCTGTAATTATCAAGTGCCTTTCTGCACTGTATATTATGCACTAAATCCGAAAAGTTTACGATTACTTAAACGTAGTACTATTATCTATTAAACCTTTAGCCTTTGATTTTGTGAATAAAAACTATGGATATATATATTATCACTTTAATTTTTGTTTTATTGCATATTGAATTTCGTCTAATAGTAACTCTGTGCCTAGAAATCTATTACATAGGAAGTAGAAGGCTACTTATTTGTAGTCAGTTTTCTAGTATAAAATTGATAGCTAATATTTCTTCAATCATATGCATATGGCGACTTTATCTACCGTACTATCCTAGTTTTTGTAAAAGCGAATCATTGTTAGCAATTATTTAATTTTCTTGATATTATCGAATCGCTTGATTTGTGGAATGTTTTCAGTTGATACTGGACCTGGTGTCAGTGAGCGAGGCCACGGGTTGGGCGCCCCGCTGCCCCAGTGCCTCTAGGTACGCCTCCCTGCGCTGCTTCATGAGACACGTCGTCCATGACGAGTCTGACTATAAGAAAATCTCTGACCTCGTCTCGAATTCTAACCAGGGGTAATATATTTTGCTATTTTATTTTGTATATACGATGATAACGTAATGTAGATAAATAAGATAAATAAAAAAAATCTCTGACCTCGTCTCGAATTCTTACCAGGGGTAATATATTTGACTATTGTATTTTGTCTATGTCGATGATAATGTAATATAGATCAATATGATATTGTGCTTCTGAATATTAGGCCTACATGTATACAGGCGGATATGACATGGGCAATGCGAACTGTTATTTATTATTCTGTAAATTTTATGTTATATACGTTAGACAACAGATATAGAAATGTAGGTTATTATGTAATGCTTTATAGAAGTTAGAGAATGAAAATATAATGAGTATATCTAGATTACAATTTTAAGCTACTATTAGCACTTTTTATTTAATAAGTGAAACCTAAAATATCATTTAACGTCGCGGTTGCAATATATCTGCTTAAGATGTTAGCAGTCTCCTCATTTCCTTAGATTTATTTTCAGATATCGCAAGTGTTGTCTTTTTATGAATCCTCATTTCCCTCTTTTTAATTTGGTTTTTTCTACTGACCCCTTCCTCAGTGAGAACTGTTATATGAATATCTATATATGGATGTTTTTAGTTCGAATAAGCTGGAGATACTGAATATTTATGAGGTGTCGCGAAGCATTGAAGCGTCAAACTTTAAGTGGCATGTGGGTAACACCCAGTACATGTTTCATGCCTCTAGACCTCAAAACTTCGTTGGTATTTTATCAAGGTCAGTTTATCTGTTCCATATTCATTGTGCATTTTGATGTTCTTTTTTTATCTCTTTAGCTCTCTTTTCTCTTATTCTGTTTCATTATGATGGATTCTAGATATTTCACATTTCGTTTATCATCATTAATGAGTAAACCCTTAGTTTATCATCATTAATGAGTAAACCCTTAGTTTATCATCATTAATGAGTAAACCCTTAGTTTATCATCATTAATGAGTAAACCCTTAGTTTATCATCATTAATGAGTAAACCCTTAGTTTATCATCATTAATGAGTAAACCCTTAGTTCATCATCGAGTAAACCCTTAGTTTTAAGATTTGATTCCATTGTAGAAGCTCTAATTTTATCAAATCAAATAATGCTGTCATATTTAGAGTAAATTGCATATTCTCAAATGATTTATATTGCTAGTACAAAGCTTACATTAGTCTTGTATTACATTAGTTCATAGGTGTATAGTTTTGTTCTATTAAATACTATACTTTGAAATTTATATCTTTTTAATTGTTATGATTTGCTATCGATATTTATTCCTGCTCTACATCTGATTGGTGAAGATTAGTTTGTGATTTGTGCAAGCTTAACATAATGTGATATATGTTCCATTTAGATATCCATACTCTTATGTAGTTTGATGTCACCATAGTTTTTTTAGACAGAGTATTAATGTTTTCAGAGGTCTGTTGCTGCCGAAGGTGGTTGTTGATGACCTTGGAGGAACAAGGACTGATGTTGGACTGCTGGGCAGTGGTATTTACTTCGCCGATGCTTCAAGGTCATTAGTTTTACGATTTGATATTTTCAGCCATTAACTAAATATTAGATTTTTCACTTTTCGTCAATTATTATCGCTATCAATATTGTTGAAATTGAAGTTATTTTATTATTATTACTCAAAATTATAGTATAAGTTATAACTATAGCCATCAATAATTATTATTTAGCTATATGATCTACGGTCAAACTCCACGTTCAGTAATAAGTCAGGGACATATTTGTTCAGGATATTTTAAATAGACCTTTCAGAGAATTTTGCAGTCTAATTTGGGTAGTAGACAGTATGACATAAGTCAAACCTTTAAAGGTAAGAAATATATAAGTAGTCTCCCTTTTTGCCCGTTTCCTTTGTTTTAATTTTAGTTTCTGTTGGTAGTGATTTATTTTAATTTTAACAGCTGTAATTTTTATTGTTTCTTTCTTCACTCCTTAGTTATTAATAATCGTTGCCTTTTTGGTAATGCAATCGTTTGCACCGGCGTGGATTTAAGAATAACATTCCATCACAGTGGGGCTTTATTCATTCAAAGCTGTCAATTGTCAATACTCAGTGTTCCAAGTTGGTCTCCCATCCAAGTACTAACCAGGCCCTTCGTTAACAAATGGTATTGAAAGTGATAGATATTATCACGCACGATCCTTTCTGCATGTGTGTTTAACTTAACTTAACTATTTCCCGACCCTATATTACCTACCTATTTCCCGACCCTATATTACCTATTACCTATTTCCCGACCCTATATTACCTATTACCTATTTCCCGACCCTATATTACCTATTACCTATTTCCCGACCCTATATTACCTATTTCCCGACCCTATATTACCTATTACCTATTTCCCGACCCTATATTACCTATTACCTATTTCCCGACCCTATATTACCTATTACCTATTTCCCGACCCTATATTACCTATTACCTATTTCCCGACCCTATATTACCTATTACTTATTTCCCGACCCAAGCTAAGCTGGGATTTAAGGAAAATGATGACGATGGTGATTGTGATAGCTCTCATCATGGGTCATCATTTCTGTCTTCTTCTTCTTCAGTGCACTGCCATGTAACAGGTTCAATGTACATATTCATACTCAAATTCTGCTTTCTCGCTCCATAAGAGCACTCCTTAGATCAACAAGTTAATCCCTTCACAAAGTCTATGTCTTTTCCATACCGTATGTAGCCTATAGCTTGGAAAAAGTATTGCTTCTGAGGTGGTTTCCCGTTGCCTTCCTCAGTTAGGTGGATTAATTACCATTTTACCATTTAATCCTGGGGGAAAATATTTCATGGTGAGGTGGGTGCCCTCTTGCCATCCTCTGCTCCTACCTTAGTCGGCTCTTACGTACACGCAGCAGATTGTTTGCGGCTGCCCTATTCTGCAGTTATCCAATCACACCCGAGCACAACACGGGACATCATTTCTGCATAGCTTGAATTAACATCTGTTCTCACCCTGTGTGCAGCACAAGTGCCAAGTACTCTCATCCAATGCGGAGCACCGGCAGCAGACTGATGCTCGTGTGTGAAGTGGCGCTGGGGAAGTCCATGGACGTCTACAAGCACCACACTGACCTCACTGCGCCACCTAGCGGCTGCGACAGTGTGCATGCAGTGCGGGGACATGACAACATCGAGTCTGAGTTCATGGTGGGTCGTAGAGTCATTTAATTTAAAGTCGCTCGCTCGACTTGATTTAATTTGGGCTCGCTCGTCACTGGCATTGCTTTCGAGTGAGGAAACTGACGTTAACATTAGGTTTACCAGCTTTTTCAAAAGTCATTTAAAGTCGCTTTAAGTTTATTTTCAGTGAAATCACTGTCTTCGTTTTGTTGTCGTCTTCAGATGTAGAATCCGACATATAACTACTGCGATATTCTATTTTATATGAAAACAGTTGTTGGATATAATACTGTTATTTACTGGAAGCACTTTTTTGTGCTGGCGGATCGTTATGAGCTTGTCGTCAAGTTTCAATATCTACTTTGTTTAGCTGAATATCCTCCATTCGTGAAAAGTAAAACCGGATAATTGGTAAAACCGGACGTAGCTGTGCATGGCGCGTGATAGCCAAATTTAATAATCTGCATAATTTCCCAGACTATTTCTGATCACAGATAAGGAAGCGGACGCTGAACTTTTATTATGTTTGCTATTATTATTTTGAGCCAGATTACGAGAATGTGGACCTTTATGCAAATCTCTCTCTCTCTCTCTCTCTCTCTCTCTCTCTCTCTCTCTCCCTAGTGCTCTGCCCTGTGATAAGTTCATGGTAGGCCTACATATTCTTACTCAGAGACTGTTTTCACGCTCAATAAAGAGTAGTCTGTTGATCAAAATGTTAATCCCTTCACAAAAATTTGACATATCCATATCTAATTTAGCCTATAGCTTGGGAAAATATGCCGTTTCAGAATGGTTTCCCGTTAACGATTGGTCTATTCTTCTGTTTCCCGGACACAACACGAGTCATTGGGCTGATATTCGAGGAATTTGTTTTTGTTTGTAGGACGACGAATACGCAGTGTATGACGTCACGCAGCAGAGGTTGAGCTACATAGTGGAGTTCAGTGTACCGGGAGACGAGCTTGTGGAGAAACCCAGGCTCAGTGATCCAGTGTGTGAACATGCTGAGGTTGACTGTGATAACGAGCTCAGCATTGGTAAGTACTAACTACAAATTATGACTTTGACAATAGTTTTTTACCTCTTTATAATAATAGTTATAATAACAATGGCACACTGGGTCAGGAAGCACAGGTGCTTGTTTAAGATCCCTTTCCTCGTTCCTCTACATGGTTATAAGTCATGGTAATCGTTGCCTTTTGATTAAATGATTAGATTCTATCTGACGTCCCTGACATTGCCTTATGGCCGGGAACCGGACGTTAAATTCTTATTGATTGATAGATTGATTGATATTCTTCATTTAGCGGCAATTCTATTGTACAATTGAACTTTGATTTCGTTGTTTTAGCGTCTCTCAGCTTCGGGTAAATTAGAGCCTTGGAAAGAAGGGTGTAACTGATGGCTTCGCTCCATTCATTAGTTCAGTTAACTAGTTAATTTGGAGTCTTTGTTGTTGCTGGGATGTTTTTGACATTTGACGAGTCGATATTCGTACCATTCGGCATTGAATGTGATACATCCTGAAGTAATTGCTATTGAAGCATTCGTAATGTGCACCCAAATCATGTAATTCTAGTAGCTCTGCGTCTTTATACCGGCTGGAGGCGAGTTTGGTAAGATATTCGACCGGGGATCAGTATGTGCGGGGTTCAAATCCTAGGCTCGCCCATCACTGACATCGCTTTCAAATGAGGAAACTGACGTTAACATTTGTTTTTTTAGTTTCTAGCTTTTTAAAGACTGGTCTCTTAAGAAAGATATTGACTTGAACGATGGTTTTATTTTAAGATGACTTGAAGGACGTTCAGGACGTGGAGAATCCCATGGACTCGGTCAAGGCTGGACTGATCTCTGACAATGACGCTCCGGTGCCTCTCAAATCCGTTCACATCAGGGCCAAACTGATTGATCTGGCGGCTCAGGTTATTTATAGAGATCTTCTTATCTATGCTTTCTAGTAAAGTCTATTTCATCTTGTTTTTTTAGAGATCTTTTTATCTATGCTTTCTAGTAAAGTCTATTTCATCTTGTTTTTTCCAGAAGCATGTACATGTACAACTCAGTGAATTTAGATGAGTGTAAAAGTGTAAGTTTTCAGTTCTTATAGGGCAGATAGGAGATATGCTTGAAACTACTAGAGTAACTATTTATTTATTTATTTAGTTACTATATCTATCTAGTAACTATATCTATCTAGTAACTATATCTATCTAGTAACTATATCTATCTAGTAACTATATCTATCTAGTAACTATATCTATCTAGTGCTAATCTGTGAGTTTTAATTCTTCAAATCTTTCGAGATTTTGGTTTTGTTGTGAAAATGTAATATTTGTGTTTGTTAGGGTTTTCTTAGTGCAGAAATTGCATTCTTAGGAATTAAATTTAAATTATATTATAAAGTAAAATACAAAGTAAATTATTCTAGCAAATTAAAGTTGTAGGCGAGATTTAGCGCACTTGGTTTAGTTGCCTGTCAATAATCGAAGTTAAGCTACATCGGCCTTGTGAGTAAATGGTTGGGTGACCACCTTGAAAGACTTAGTGTTGACATCTTTGAATGAAAAAATCACAGGGTGTTGGAAGGTTAATCTTAAATCGACGCCGGTTGCAATTGATGCGCCATCAAAAGGCAGCGTTTACTAATAACCATGTAAAGGAACGAGCCAAGGGGCCTTAAACAAGCATCTCTGCTTTCTTACCCAGTGTGCCGTTACTATTATTATTATCATTATTATTATTATTATTATTATTATTATTATAAAAAAGCTAAACAAACTAATATCAACGTCATTTGACTCGCTCAAAAGCGATATCAGTGACGGACGAAGTTCAGTTGTAAATGGATAAGTTCCGTTTTGTTCCATTGAACTTTTTACCTCTGAGTTATATAGTTTAACTAAATGTCATAGTGCAAGTTTTACAGTTTATATCTCTCCTTTTCTCTCTCTCTCTCTCTCTGTCGCGCTCTCTCTTTAAGACTGAATCCGTTAGATTACGACACACTGAACAATTGGATGTGGATTATCGAATATGGATTAACTTTACAACAAAATATATACCTTATATAACAATAAACTGGTAAGTTATCACAATTCTGTAAATTTTACCACAATCTGATATATTTTCCAATTATCCTATATCAATATATACATGTACATGCATATATATATATATATATATATATATATATATATATATATACATATATATATATAATATATATATAATATATATATATATATATATATACATTATATATATCCATTATATATATACATTATATATAAATAAATATATTTATATATATCTATATATATCTATATATATATATATATATATATATATATATATATATATTTATACACGTATATGCGAATATATATTCAGGTGGTAGTTCTACAGTCGTACACCAATGAGAGCAATGCCCCTATAGAAGCTAAATACGTGTTTCCATTGGACGATCAGGCAGCTGTCTGCGGATTCGAAGCTTTCATTAACGGCAAACATGTGGTGGGCGTGGTTAAAGAGAAAGAGACCGCCCACAGAGAGTACAAGGAGGCGATAAGTCAAGGTCACGGAGCTTATCTGATGGACCAGGACAAAGAAACACCGGTGAACAGTCTATCAGTTTATCACTCATAGCATCTATACATATTGTTAATGTTTATATATATATATATATATATATATATATATACATGTATATATATGTACGATTATGGGCTTCCTATACCTTCCTCAGGTAAAAACCTTAAACGCTAATATACTATTGCATCTTAAATATCTTAAACACTATTACATTTTAAATATCTTAAACACTATTACATTTTAAATATCTTAAACACTGTTACATTTTAAATATCTTAAACGCTATTACATTTTAAACATCTTAAATAATACTGGCTGGAGCCAGTGGCGAAGTCGATTGATACTCGACCGCGGATCAGTATGTGCGGGGTTTAAATCCTGGGCTCGCCTGTCACTGACATCGCTTTCGAGTGAGGAAACTGACGTTAACCTTAGCTTTTTTACATCATTCTGAGAAAGAGCTTGGCCACGTACAATTTTTTAATACCGTATGTAGGACGTGTTTACGGTGAGTGTTGGGAACCTGCCCGCGCACTGCTCGGTGCTGATAAAGATAACCTACGTAGCAGAGCTGGAGACGGATGGGGAAAGGATTGTGTTTCGTGTTCCAGCCAGTGTGGCTCCGTGGAAGAAGGATGCAGCTCTGGAGGCCAACACGCAGGTCAGGATTTATGGCTTACTCCATTCCATGAACTCAATTGAATGTCTTAATAGCATAGGGGTAGCGTCATGAAGTTTTAAATGACTGATCCTGAGGTGAATTGAACTCTCGTAGATTCGAATCCCAGCCGCGCTGATCTGAGAGTAAAATCTCGGGCATTCACTGGACTGGTTACACGAAAAATGGACAAAATTGTCTAAAGGTTTAAACACGTGGTATTAAAAGTGATAGGTATCAACATAGTAGATCATTTCACTATTATTCGTGTTTACTTTACTCATCGCCATGTCTTGTCTAATACGATCAAGACATTCGTCGACTGAATAGAGAAAAATTTGATTTCATAATGCACGCATTGTATGACATACGTATTAGGTCATCAAAGCAAAGTGTAAAAAGGTCGTCTAAGTGTTTATATTATTTTATCTAATTAATATTCGTCTGCCAGTCGAACAAATTTAAAATTACTTGTAACCGTGAAAAACTAATAGAAACGAAAGTTAAAAGAAAAGACGTGGGCTATTATAAAAAGATTTATAACAGTTTTACGTATTTTGGCCGTTAAACATTCTATATAGCTAAAATAGATGTAATTTTCTGAGTATTAAAGAAATATTTCATTAATAAAAGGCATGATTTGGATCTTTAGGACTATCTTAGTATTGACAGTCTACAAAAAACAGAGCATTTCAAGTGATAATTTGTTTGCTACAATTAGATTTAAATTAAATTGGTCCTTGAGAATATTTTAAATGTATTGTTAGGTTAATGTAATTACTACTCTAGATTTATTAGAGTGTTTTACAGATTATTTAGGAGCAACGTATAGCCTTATATTGTATAGTCTAACTTAACTATGTTTTTATTAGTATGTGATAATTATAATTGCCTGAATAACTTCTTAGGTGTCTCTCTCTAGTGTTCTGCCAAGAAGCAAGTTCAAGGGACATATTCCTACTCACATGCTGCTTTTAGCGTTCCATAAAGAGCACACCATCGATTAACGAGTTATTTCCTTCACAAATGGCTATGCCTTATTCACAGCTTAATGTAGCCTATAGCTTGAGAATAATATGGCTTTCTAAGGTGGGTTCCAATTGCCTTCCTCAGTTCTATAATGAATTAACTGCCTTTCTGTAATTCTACTAATAAGTATATTTTAATTGCGATGAAAGTTGATGTAATGCATAAACATATTGCGATGTTTTAGCGCACTGTGGAAACAGTTAAGATATCTAGTGACATCATAGAAACGTCGGTCCATGTTTCTATTGAAATGCCTTCTGCCATCAGAAACATCTCATCCCCTACGCATCGCATACGAATGAAGGTTTCTCGAATTACTGCTAATTAATAGTGTTAAGTATTTCTTAATAATCTATAGGAAATTGATGGAACAATGAAGATATAGGAGCGTCGTTTTGAGTGAAATCGGTTTTAAACTGGGCTATAGCCGTTTAAATAAATATAACCAACCAATAGGTATGCCTATAGGGCTCCACTGTTTACCGATTGCCATAACAGTGATCAATGACTATGAAAAGAAACTTGTCAGCCAGAAAAACTCAATTATACAATATACCCAATTACTTTATATAGTTTTAGTGCAGTAAGATGGAAGGACAAATCTAGTTTAACTTCAGTTTCTTTATCTAAAGCATATCACTAATTGGCAATCTTTAACTTTAAACCCTGTACCGTACTGGCCCGTAGTTGGAAGTCTAACTAATTATGCTACTGCCTAGACGTTTCACATTACATGTGCTTCAAGTTATTGAGTTATTTTACCTTACTGTTTTATTATTTACTTTCAGAAAACGGAGACGAAAGCTGTGATAGAGATGACAAAGAATCAGTCTCTGTTGGAGGGGTTTTTGTTGCTGGTATCTCTGGCAGAGATACACGTACCACGTATGTGGGTAGAGGAGGATCCAGACAGTGGTACCAGGGTGAGTGTTTTGAGCAGTTATATTAATTAATCCATTCAATGTGAATTAATTCAATGTGCACAAATTGAGACCAACACGTAATCCGCTAGTACCCTTCCTTGGACTGAATTCCAGGATTTTGGTTCACACCGTTTATTGAAACCCCACACTCTGCTTATCGGTTGCATTTGGTGTCACAGTTCTCAATGTTGTCGTGGATAACTGTAGCACTTTAATTGTTTTGCAGTTGCTTTTGTTGTTGTTATCATGCAATATGCTGTCATTTATATCATAGGTTATCATAGCTGCTTTAGAATGTTACGTCTAGTGTGTGGAAAAAGTAGGTAGGACAGAATGGAAAATGAATGTGAGGATGGATTTGAATGTCGAGGGGATCGGGGATAGGCTGGCTCAGTCGCGATTGAGATGGTATGGGCATATTGTGAGAAAGGCAGATGAGAATGTAGTAAAGAGAGTTTGGAGGGAAGAGCTGGATGTTAAGCTAGAGAGAGGTAGACCACAATTGATGTGGGATGCGGTAATTAAGAAGGACATAAAAAATAGAGGATTGACTGATGATATGGTGTGGGGCAGAGATGACTGGAGAAAGTCTTTTCGTATCCCGACTCTTGTTAAACTGTGATTTAAGGGAAGATGACGATGATGATGCTGATGATGCTGATGATGCTGATGATGATGCTGATGATGCTGATGATGATGAGGATGATGATGATGATGATGATGATGACGATCATGATGATGATGATGATGATGATGATTATGATGATTATGATGATTATGATGATGATGATGATGATGATAATGATGATGACGACGACGACGATGATGCTGATCAAGGCTGGTACGCTGCTAATGGTCTATTTCCTGCAGGCTTGCATGCTGACGTTCTACCCGGAGTTTGAAGCAGAAACCAATGATGGCTACGAGGCGGTTTTTGTTTTGGATCTTTCCAACTCTATGAAAGGTTCTGCTCTCATAGATGCCAAGAAGATTTTGCTGCTGGCACTTCATCATCTGCCGGAGAACTGCTGCTTCAACGTTGTCATATTCGGATCTGGTAAGACCTAGGCCTGTACGACTCTTTTAATTGTGTTATACGTTGGTGCACATAGCATTTTGATGGATTTACACGATTTTATTAAATTTGAAAATAGATGTGTCCAATTTTGGTTTTTTAATTTTTATGTTCGTTGGGTTACACATTTGACGTAAAAACCTCAAATAAATATGAATTTATATTGGAGAAAATGTTTGGCTGAGATAGCTTAGAGCCTTAGAGATGAGCGTGTATTTTATAATTTGACAAGCATGTTATAACATACTTGTCAAATTATAAAATAAACGCTTATTTTACTGTACCAACAGGCTCTCGTCAACATTGAACTCAATACATATATAATTGTTCTTTCCTCTAATGTTCTTCTAAATGGTAACCCCAAGATATATATTCATACTGTTCTTTTACTCTCTCTATAGAGCACTGCTTTGACCAACAGGCTGATCCCATCGCAAACTATTTATGGTGAAAAGTGTCCTCTGCGATGCTTTGTCGTTGTCTTCCGTTGGTCCTGTTTATTCCACTCTTTTGACGCGAGCAGGAATCTGGATTTTCTGCAATAGTGAAGGGAGAAACGAATGATAAATATTGTATTTCATTGTTTGAAACAGATTTCAGTGAATTATTTCCATCAAGTAAACTGAAGACGGATGAGAATATGAAAGCCGCTTTCAGGTTTATCAAGGTACTGTACTTTATAGTTTAAATAAGCCGTATAAAAGCTTCTTTTTGCGAAAATATGTTTCTAATTTCTGCTTAATTTTATTAACTGTTTTATTTGAATAGCTTTTTAATTTTTAACAGCGGATTTAGTATAATAACTTTTAAATGTAACAATTTTTTTCTTCTTGTCGTTTGTCGCGCTGGTTCAATCATCTTTTAGACATCAACTGACTGTTGACTGTTATATTCACAATATAGTGCACATTTTTGCTACATACATTACGATCTCTGGCTTGGAATGATTAAATTGATATTACAGTGATGATAATGATAACTTGCTATTGATCTCTAGATTTCTAAGATCTATTGTACTCTCGTCATTAGTTGACTCTCCATAATATTTATCGCTTACAGGCTTGTTTTACTATGAGTGGCCAGAGATGGCCCTGATGTAGTAGTCATATGCTGAAATAGATCTTTGTATCTTAATGATATACATGTAGTATCGCAAGTATTGCTTTGTGTTGTTCGCATTGTGTATCGTTGTGCATTCAGCTGTTTCTTTTAGTGATAAGATATGCTTGATTGCTGCTTTTGTCTGATATAGTTCTAATAAACAACTAAATATTTCATTACAATTCCTTCAACAGAATCAACATTTACACTACTACCTAAAACCCCATGAAGGTAGTGTAGCTCCACAAAGATAGTGCTACTCAACAAAGACAGTGCTACTCAACAAAGATAGTGCTACTCAACAAAGATAGTGCTACTCAACAAAGATAGTGCTACTCAACAAAGATAGTGCTACTCAACAAAGATAGTGCTACTCGATAAAACTAGTGCTACTTCATAACGACAATTTCAAAATAATCGGTATTTTATTAATGCATAAAATAAGAAATAAAAGAAATGTCCTGATGAAATATTCACTGATGAACTTGTGCAGAAAGCTCGAGCTGTGCTGGGTAACACAGAACTCTACCTACCCCTGCACTCCTACTTTCTGCTCAGCCCTGATCATACCTACAGGAATATTCTGCTGGTGTCTGACGGTCACGTGACCAATGAGCAGACATTGCTCAGTGCTGCCAGGCAGAACTGCAACACGCGCATCTTCACATGCGCTGTCGGGTAAAATGATCTCGCTCTTGCATAAATTAACATAATTATCATAAATTTGTATAAGTTAGCATAATTACCGACATCGCGTATCTTACCGACATCGCCGCTGGCTAGAGCCGGTGGCGATGTCAGTAAGATACTCGACCGCGGATCAGTAGATGTGGGTTCAAATCCTGGGCTAGCCCGTCACTGATATCGCTTTCGAGTGAGGAAACTTACGTTAACATTAGCTTTTGCCAGCTTTTTTAATTTGCAGAAAGTTACACAAATTAGCATAATTATCAAAGTTTAGCATAAATTTTCATGAATTAGCATAAACTATCATAGTTATCATAAATTGGCATAGATTTTTGTCTGTTTAAACTCTCTAAAATGATATATTTGACAGGTAAGTTTTGGATTTGAATCCTGCGCTCACTGACCCGCAGTAGGAACCGAATCGATCATGATGTCGGCTCTTCCAAGCTGATGCTTAAGTATTTGTGGTCTTGTGCATTTCACAGCTAAATAAATTCATTAGTAGCTATATTAAAAATATTCGTTTCAGTTAAATATGTTTTTAGTTCATAATCATCTTATATATAGTTGTTAAATCTTTAATTTCTTTGATTTTAAGATGAATTGCAAAGCTAGATAACAAATCCGAGTTTTGGGATATTTTTTATAATTCTAAATCTGATCTTTACATCATAAGTTCTTTACACGAATAAAGGTCTATGCTGGAACTTCCTCTGTCTCATCGGGTGAAGTGAAAACTGACGTTAAACTACTCATACTGTTTGCACTATTCTCAGATCGGTGGCTAATCGATACACCCTCAGATCATTGGCTCGATTGGGCGGGGGTGTGGCGGAATTCTTTGACCCCAAGGTCAAATCTAAGTGGGAGTCCAAGGTCAGAGGTCAGCTGGAGAAGATGTCGCAGCCAGGCGTATCGGACCTGTCAGTGGAGTGGCAGACGTTCAATAAGGAGAGAGAGATCATTCAGGCTCCTGCTCATATCATGGGCCTGTTCAGTGGAAATCGTCAAGTTATTTATGGATTCGTTGACAACTGTACTCTGGTATCACTTCAATTTTCTATGTTTGTATAAACCAGCCAGTGGTTGAGTTGGGTGCACAATTGTCTGAGCAAACAAAAACATGTATCTATAAAATATGTGTTCGATAACCGGTCGAAACGTTTGTTTCAGTACACTTGTTAAATGCTTTCTCTTTATTAGAAATTATATATTTATTCCTTATTAGATGGTACTTATTATTCTTTATTTATAAAATTATTTATTTTTATTCTTTATTTATTTATTCTTTATAAGATATTACTTGTTTCTTCATTTTATTTATTAGATATTGGACTGATAGGGGCTATATGCAGTATACATTTGGCGCTTAAACATTTTCGACGAAACATTTATATTTTAGTGACATGGGATATAGCATTAATAACTAAGCATCAATTGATTTCTATTGCAGCTGTGACGAAATTTGAACCTAAATTATTTAGTTCTAATGCTTGCAATTTAATTTCTTTGGATCTATTAGCTTCCGTTTGCAGTGTTTAAATCTTTGATGCAGGTGTTTGAATATTAACACTGATAAGTTACAATTATTTTATTTAATTGACCCTTGTCTTTGTTTAAGTGTCAGTTCTGACATTTGTCTTATTTTTAATTTGCACGTTTAAATTTGACATGTGCTTCTTTAATTGCTAAATGTTCTGTTTTCATTTCAAATGTGCAGGCGACCCTGAACGCAATGATCGAGAAGCAAGCGATATCTACAGTTGTTTCTACTTACGAGCTTGGAATTACTCGGGGAAAGGTAGGACCTGCTATCACTCACGTTAGCCTGTGTAATTTACTGACCTGCTGTTATACAAATATTAACAAATTGTTGCAGTTTGCACAGGAGTAGACTACTGTCTCACACTAGTATTCTGCCGAGTGGCAGAACCAAGGTACATATTCATACTCACTGCTTTCACGCTCCATAGAGAGCACTCCAATGATTAACAAAGTTAATCCCTTAACAAAAGACTAGCCCTTATCCATACCTTATGTAGCCTATGGTTTGGAAAAATAAGACTTCTGAGGTGATTCTCCGTATCCGTCGTCAGTTCTTGTTTAGACGCCTCTTACGATATGTATGGTTAACGGCTGGTCTATTCTTCAATATCCCGTTCGCAACACGGAGTGTAATAATTAGCTTTACAAATATAATTATTTGATTGTTAATCTAATTTTCTAACCCTTTTCCCACCGTAGACATAATTAATCTACCCTGACCATGTTTGATCACCGGACTGGTTTTCGTTTAGGACCTTACTTTTACTCAGCAGATTTCTTTTGCAGATTGGTATGGGTGCATTGATCTGTAGTCATGTGTGCTGTATGGGACGTCCCTGACATCGTCCCTGGTTGAGGAAAGGGACGTTAAACCTTTATTATTATTATTATTATTATTATTAATTATTATGATTAATTCTGTTATATGCTTGTGACTCTGCATTGTTTTGATGCTGTAGACTCTGCATCAATTAGCAGCCAAGGCTGTGATAAAGGACTGGATGGACGGGATGCTGGCTGATCAGAAGATAGAGCACGAGGTAGAGCTGCTGCCTTGTCAGTAGTAAATGAGTGATGTAGAAAATTGCTGATGCGAATTAGTAAATAATTAATACAAAATGAATAGTGAAGTAGAAAACTGAAGAATTTTGGTTTGAGTCTGTATTACTGTGAAATATAAATGAAATTCGGTAAAATGACTTCTCATTAGCCTGGTTAGTTCTTAGAAACACAAGAGCAGCAGCGGGAGCAACGTAACTAGTGTCACAGTTGCCTATGACAGCATCGAGCTAATAGTCATCAAAATCTTAGAATTTTTAGAACCGAAGCCGCTCATTTTCCAGTAGTGCAAGTCTCAGTTTTTTTTTGTTTAACGTAAATTAATTAAATCAGAGTGCTATTTCTTCTCTTTAGCGGCATTAATTAGCGAAATCCTTTAAAGCATAATATATTCTGTTGTAATGTGTGCTTTAAACTTGTGTAGATTGTGAAAAAGAATCGCAAGAACTATATTATAAACCTGAGCATACAGTATTCTATCATTACTCCGTACACAAGCTTCATAGCTGTTGAGAAGAGAGAAGAGGTTTGTAAAGTTAAATTATTTATTTAAATTTAAGCTAAATATTAATTTAATAATATTTTATAGGGATGATGATGATGACGATGATTAATTTTAATAGTATCACATCGTCTAACTATAAAGCTGAAAACTAAGTTTAACGTTTGTCTCTGTCCAACAAGCTTTCCCTGTTGTAAAAGTCTGCATTTCCTAACCGGCTGGGGTCTATTAAACAGTTTCTTCAATGAATCAGAATAATGACAGAATTGTCAAGCATGCTTGTACCGGGTAATTACCTTTTTCTGAATTTTTATGTACATATAGCTTGTGCTCTCTAAATAGGCCCTGATGCCACTGTCAGAGAATGAAACAACCGTTAAACCCTCAAGGTAATCAGTGTTGTATTTAAAACGATACTGCCTTCCTCTGACTTCAGAGACTGTATGAGAATAACTTGACTTGGCATGCTAAATTGGATATTGCTGCTTAAAATTACTACATTGTCATTATTGTTGACTGTATCTATTATTTTATTCGTATCAAATATTTTGATTAATATTTTGACTATAATAAAATATTTTAGTTATTTTACGGAAGCAGCTAATGTGTCGCTTTTGTTATTCAAGTATCGTAGTCTCTCCACCTATGGACAATTTATTAGAACTTCCCTGAAGCTTTTGATTACGTAAAAGTGATGAATACAGCTTATACAGCCGTCTGCAGCAGCAAGCATTCTTGAATTTATAAGTTTAAATGACTGAAGTTAAGTTTAGTTGAAGTAAAGTACATATCATTGTTCGAGGCTCTTGAAAAATAGGTTATTTCAGGATCCCTTTAAGATAGAGCAGTAATTTTATGTTAAATATTCCTAAATGATGAATTCGTGTAGTGTACGTTAATGTGACCAAGATTGTCCTCTATTAATATTTTCTCAGGGCGAAGTCATGGATGTGGCCAATGAAGCTCTCGTGCAGACTCTGATCGACAAAGAATCGATCGATATCTTGAACTATATCGGATGGACCGACGTGGACATACATGTAAGTCTAAGAATTTATTATCTATGTAACTTTTTACTACTGTTACGTAACCTTATTATTCGATTACTCTCATAAGCAGCAATTCTGTGTGTTTACGTTTATACCTTACGTACTGCTGCCATGTTAAGAACGCTTGAATTTGAGTATATACACCCCGAACGCTGTAACTTATTAACCGTTGTAGGAATCACAAAATTGTGCAGTTTTCTATTCCATATACGTATTTAATTAAATATAACATTTGGTTAAATTTTCTTTCTTAAATGCGGAGGTATTATGTCTCATTTTTGTGCCACTGTGTATTGATATATATATATATATATATATATATATATATATATATATAACGTCTGAATTTGGGTATATACACCCCGAACTCTGTAACTGATTAACCGTTGTAGATATCATCATTTTACAATTTCATAATCCATATACGTATTGAATTAAATATATAGTTTGGTTAAATTTACTTTCTTCAAGCCGAAGATATTGATATTAACACTTGTCCTATTTTTGGGCCACTGTGTATTGATATATATATATATATATATATATATATTCATATATATATATTCATATATATATTCATATATATATATATATATATATATATATATATATATATATATATATATATATATATATATATATATATACAAGTACATGTATATAGTTACTGTATATAGTTACTGTTTTACATGTATATAGTTACTGTATATATATACTTGTATATATACCATTATATATAAAATATTATCTTCTTCTTCAGTGCACTGCCAAGTGGCAAGTTCAAGGTACATATTCATAGTCAAAGTCTGTTTTCTCGCTCCATAAGAGCACTCCTTAGATCAAAAAGTTAATCCCTTCACAAAGTCTATGCTTCATCCATACCTTATGTAGCCTATAGCTTGGGAAAAGTATGGCTTCTGAGGTGGTTTCCCGTTGCCTTCCTCAGCTAGTTGGATTAATTACCATTTAATCCTGGGGGAAAATATTTCATGGTGAGGTGGATCCCCTCTTGCCATCCTCAGCTCCTGCCTTTAGTCGCCTCTTACATACACGCCGCAGATTGTTTGCGGTTGCCCAATTCTGCTCTGCAGTGGTCCAACCACACCCGAGCACAACACGGGGAAATATTATATAAATATTATATTATATATATAGGCCTATATATCTATATATCTTCGTGCACTGCCTACTGGCAGGTTTTCGGCATATAATGCCTCAACTCTTCTCTGTCTTCAGTTTTCTTCTTCATGTCCACATATGAGTGGATCTTTAAATTATCTAAAATTCCTAATCGGGGCCTGTCTCTACCTTCATTTCCTTCCATTCTACCTTCTATGACATCTTTCAGTTGACCACCCCCCCCCCCTTAGAATGTATCCTATCCAGTTCTTATTTCTTATTTCTTAATACATTTATCAGCTGTCTCTCTGTATATCAACTCTCTCCAGAACTTCCTCATTTGTAAACTTTTGAGTACAGCTAATCCCCTCCGTTCTTCTCCATTTTCACATTTCCCGTGCCTCTAGTTTCCTGACATCTTCCATCCTTATGGACTATGCTTTTCATGTACATAATAGCGTGATCCATACCAAGGTTTTCACTATCTTTATCTTTGTGGTTTTCTTTGAACTTTCTATGTAATGTTCCTTACGACTACCTAAGGAATGGCTAGTATACAATTGAATGTGAATACTTATTTATTTAAACTTTCTCAAAACGTTGACATTTTGCTTTGCTTTTATGCTAGGATGAAAATGCTCCTGAACACGAAAAGCTTTGGAAGACTCTTGAATCTGAGCTCTCTCTCATTGATCGAGTTAAAATTAAAGTAAATATTAGCTAAATATTTTGGTTGCTTATAATAAATTTTAATCTTACAGTCTCAAGGTAAATTTGAGGAGTTAAGAGTAAAATCATAGTAAATTTGCTTCATGTTAATTTCTTATTTGTGTACCAAATGTGTTATACCTCATGAGGGAGATTAAGTTGAATATGAGTTACATAATTTGTATGCTTTGTTAATTATCTTTGGAATCCGACCCTAGTTTAATTAGGATTCAAGGTAAGATGATAATGATGATGATTATGATAACGTTTCCTATCATTGGACTTATTTTCTAGATTTTTGAATCTGCACCGTTTTGAACCTTCTTTTTGCTCACCGACTTGGATTTGTCTCAGTAGTGCTCGACATTGTCATGTATGACAATAACACTCTAATATTGTTATGTTATGGCTGCTCGTGTGGGCTTGAGCAGTAAAGTTTCTGGCAGACTATGAAATGTTAAAACCACCACCCACGCAGTACTGGCTTTATAAAGCATTAACTTGTGCAGGAAAGTGGTTGCCATTATTACTACTGAAAAAATTAAGTAAAGCTCAGTTTAGCGCCTACTGTCACATTACAAGAGATACTTTCACAGATAATTAGTGTGGCATACGAATTGAGGGCGCCCTGCTTAGCAAACCATAATGATATCAGCTCAGCTGTCCGACCGGTACATATGATGAGTGCACCTTGAGTTATTCCAGTGTGTTTAGTTGTAACGTCCGTGTTATACGTTGTAATTATTTCTATATTATTTTTTTCTATATTATGCAATGGTTATTGCTGCGCTACATATTTTCAGGACATATATGAGAAGGCTGTGAGCTTTGTGAAGGATGTTGGAGGCGGAAATGATACTGTGACTAACTCGAGTATTTTATTGGTCGACATTGAGGACAAACTAAACACTATACCGGAAGATTGCAGAGACACAACTGCGATATCTCTTAGAAAACTTCTACTTAACCTCAAGATGTTTGTACTTCTGTTGTTATCAGTTAGAACTTATACACGTAATATTGGGTATTATAGACTTACAGTGTTACATAGAGCAGCAGCTTGTGGTCTGTTTAATATTTTTGGTGCCTGTGTGATACATATGTAATATGATAATATCATTATTGAATTTCCAAGTGTAATTCGAAAATCTTTGATAGCTTGAAAGTCAGTAAAACTGTATTAATTAATTGGTTAATAATAATAATAATAATAATTATTATTTTTTTTTACCCCGGTGTAAAGAACCTGGGGTTTGATAAAAACGATTCAAGCAATACATGCTGAATCGCCGCCCGGCTACTCGAGGTCATCAATCGGCTTAAAAGAATTCTTGAAGCAGACTACATTAAATCTTTGCAAAGTCATGGAAAGCCTTTGCCAAAGAAAAGATGTCTCTCGCTTATCGCCGGTTTGCTCTGCAATAAGTCTGCCTATGCCATTAATAAAGTCAACTCCTTCCGGATTCATCGGGCCCATGGTTTCAATGACCACTGGAACAACTTCATATCCTAGGGACAGATCACGGCATTTATCCAATTTCCTAGAGGCGGCATGAACCACCAAGGCAGCTCCACCAGCTGTGACTGAAGTCGTATTCAGGTAGGAGTTTGCCATAGTGTCAATGACCGTGACGTCCCATACGGCACATTTACCGTAGCACCAGGGCACTAAAGTCATGCCATCCGGGCGGTTGCCGTCTGATCTGGACAACCCGCTTGGTTCCTTAGTGGAAGGGATGCCTGCTCTTGAAAGTCCTCGCCATATTAAGTCATTTAAATTGTGATGGCGAGACATTCTACCTGAGCTGCGTTTGCTGGAGAGGCCGTGGAGACCTAAAGCGTCGACATCCTGACCACAGGGGCACATGTGAGGCTCGCAAGTTTTCGCCCCTAAACGGAAACTAACGGCTACTCGAATTGCCTCATTGTCTAAAAAAGCCCACAAGCAGCAACAGGGAGAGCGTGAAGCCAGTCGCTGCTTCTCTTGGTTGATACAGCTAGGAGTCGTGCTCTGTCTACTGCACTGGACTGGGATTCTAACAGATTCATATTATTATTATTATTATTATTATTATTATTATTTTTTTTTTTTTTTTTTTTTTTTTTTTTTTTTTTTACCCCTTGTAAAGAACCTGGGGTTTGATAAAAACGATTCGAGCAATACGTGCTGAATCGCCGCCCGGCTACTCGAGGTCATCAATCGGCTTAAAAGAATTGTTGAAGCAGACTGCATTAAATCTTTGCAAAGTCATGGAAAGCCTTTGCCAAAGAAAAGATGTCTCTCGCTTATCGCCGGTTTGCTCTGCAATAAGTCTGCCTATGCCATTAATAAAGTCAACTCCTTCGGGATTCATCGGGCCCATGGTTTCAATAGCCACCGGAACAACTTCATATTAAGGACAGATCACGGTATTTATCCAACTTCCTAGAGGCGGCATGAACAGCAGCACCACCGGCTGTGACTGAAGTCGTATTCAGGTAGGAGTTTGCCATAGTGTCAATGACCGTGACGTCCCAAACGGCACATTTACCGTTGCACCAGGGCACTAAAGTCATGCCGTCCGGACGCTTGCCGTCTGATCTGGACAACCCACTTGGCTCCTTAGAGGAAGGGATGCCTGCTCTCGAAAGTGCTCGCCATATTATGTCATTTAAATTCTGATGGCGAGACATTCTACCTGAGCTTCGTTTGCAGGAGAGGCCGTGGAGACCTAAAGCGTCGACTTCATGACCGCAGGGGCACATGTGAGGCTCGCAAGTTTTCGCCCCTAAACGGAAACTAACAGCTACTCGAATCGCCTCATTGTCTAAAAATAGCCCACAAGAAGCAACAGGGAGAGCGTGAAGCCAGTCGCTGCTTCTTTTAGTTGATACAGCTAGGAGTCGTGCTCTGTCTACTGCATTGGACTGGGATTCTAACAGACTGTTATAAATCCGATCCACTATAGGACGGTCCCATGATTTCTGGCTACTGACTGAGGTAGAAGGTGGAGCACTGGAGGTGAGGCTTTTGGACCAAACTGACAACGCAACGTCAATGGAACTATCGGCAGAAAGGGAGCACTTATGAAGGATGGCGTCTTGCAACTGCCTCGTTCCCATCGCTGATGCCAAAAAGGCTGAAGGCGCGATATGGGAAACAAGACGAATTCCAAGACCACCCATGCTCACCGGTAGACTGGCTTGCTGCCACTGCAAAACAGACAAATCTGCGTTGATAACGGCGCATAAGCATTGCCTAAGAGCCTCGTCGTAGTCTAAAAGCCGCGGATTAGAGAAGCTCGGACTAGAGCGCAGAACGTGCATAAGTTTAGGTGCACTTAAAGAAAAGCGAAGGATTGTTAAAGCATCATGAGCGGCTAGCGACTTCAAGCGTGATGCTGTACGTTTGAGGTCTTCAAGGCGACTGGATAAAGCGGTGGTAGTAGCTTCTTCTCCAGAGAGTGGCGCGCCGAGTAGAGAACTATGGGATAGGCACATTGGCACAAATGATGACAAAACTGAGTTGCCCGGAGATTTGCACACTGATGAAATGACTTCGCACTTGGTACGATTCAACTGAAGCCCAAATTCTTGGCCTCTGTCGATGATAGTCTGTACATCATTTGCAATCGACGACTCGCAACCACCTAGAGTAATGTCATCTAGGTATCCCACCGTGAGATCGCTAGAGAGAGAAGTAAGGAGAGGGTGAATAGTCAGGCAAAACAGCATGGGCCCTAAGGGATCCCCTTGTTGGACTCCTTCCTGTGACTCAATGCACCAGTCTCCGAACTTCAACCACGAAGGGCTTGAGTAAGCTAGATGGCAGAAACTATACAGCTCTGGTATCCTGTGATGTATTTCGCTGAGCATTCGTGATCTACTCAAGCAATTAAAAGCATTACAGAAGTCTAGCTTTACCACGAAGTGATCAGCTGGCATTGACTCAGCGAAACGGCGAGTAGCGTGAACAGCTGCCTCACAGCCACCTGGAATACCAGCTCCAAGTTGAATTGGGCTCAAGTATTCGCTGAGAGCAGATACTGCATAGCGATTTGCGCATTTAGCGGCTAAACGACGCCAAGTGTAACCCACTGCAATGGGGCGAATGCCGCCAGATTTCTTATTGAGTGCGAAGAGTTTACCACCAAACAGCACCGGTTGGACCTCAGGGGGGCAAACACCTCTAAGAAGGAGATTCACGAAAGAAGTCAAAGCGGTCAAAAATGTCCCAGCCGACTCTCTACAAGTCACAAGCTCCAGAAGATGCTGAGGGCGAAGGCCATCAGGACCACCTGCTGAGCCTGCTGGAAAGCTACGTACAGCTTTGACAACATCCTGCTCTGAGACTTGAATGGGCGGAGTCGCCATTGAGTCCGGAAGGGGTGCCATTATACTGCTACTAGCTGCGGGTGGGTGCTTGGCCTTCAGGATATTGAAAGTGTTTATGGTGCATTGCGCTGGGCTTTCGTCTGAACAGAGGATGCGCACAGCTGCCGAAACATTTCCATCTTCCATTTTGGACCTGACTGCTGAGGCACGGGAGTCATGAGAATGATGAGCTCTTTTAATTCTTTCTACGACCGGCTCAGTGGGAGCACTAGTACCTAGGCCCTCCAACCTTTTCTTAATTAAAGAGCTTAGATTATGCCTTTTACCTGTGCGAGCAGGGACTTGCAAAACCGAAGATGCGAAAAGCAACAAATCTGACCAGTATGATAAAACTGAGGGATCGCTTTCGATCTTACGGAAGGCATCAATCAAGGCTGCTGAACAAGCAGGTCTGGCTGATTTGGGAATGTGTTTTATTGTTGGTCGCGATAAGCAGGGATGTTCAAGAATGAGCGGCTGAGAGGAAAATGAATTGCGAGATAAGTTAGCAGAATTGGGAGCAGCAGTGGGAGGAGAACTCTGTCTAGCCGAACCAGAGTCGCAGCTCAGATTCCTGATCCTATTCCTTATATCAGAAACTGCAAGACCTGGTTGCGAAGCTGCCGCCTGTGCGGAGATCTGCAAGGGAGGTTGGTTGGAACCCGGGCACCGATTATCCAATGGGCCATGAAGATGGACCTTTCCGTCTCCCGAATGAAGCTGACGTTGAGCTAGGCACACCGAACAGATGCCAGTTTTCTTGTTGGCAGTCTGAGACAGTGGCCAAGTCTGTCTGGCAGGCATGTGGCAAACACGGCATAGCAAGCGAGAGATAAAAGAATTACAACTGGAACACTACTGCAAATAGCTGCAGTCCAATAGTCCAATGCAGGTGAAAACTAAAGCATAATGCAGATTTAATAAAAGGTAAAATAAGCCGAATGCGCACAAAAGAATAGAAATAAAAGGGCCTGGGCGTACAGGGATATATATAAAAGCAGTATGACAAAAGACAAAGTGAAAAAATTAGCAGAAGTGAAGAAAAACGATAAAAAGTGCTAAAGAAAAACACAGGTGTGCGTAAACAAACTAACCACCTCGAGCGCCTCTAGCGAATTTATTATTATTATTATTATTATTATTATTATAAACATTAAGACTTAATTTAAAAATTTCTTTTTAAATCGTTCTTTTAAGTTAATTAAAGAAAGTCCTTCTTCTGTCTACTTTTAGCCCAGGGCCCTATACTGCCCAGGGCAATAAAATAATAATAATAATAATAGTAATACTACAGGTTTAACATCCGTTTTCTCATACGAGGATGATATCAGGGACGTCCCCACAGCACACACCACTACAGTAACGGTTTATGGTTTCGCTTGAAATAGTTCTGCAATAGTTTTTCTACTGACTTATTATCTAGATTGAACAGACGTTATCTAATTTGTTATGTTTTATGAGGCTCACAATTACTGTTTTTATCGAAATTACGTTAGTACAAAATGAAATTGATGCTGCTGATTAACTATTGTGTACACTATCTTATCTTAACACATTAACTTAACTCTTTTGAGTTTGACGCTATACTGTATAACTCTATATTGGTTCTTGGCATATTATGAATGTAACTGTATACATTTATACTGTGGTATTGCAGAATCTGTGAAGACCATGCTAAAGGTACGAACACTGAGATACAAATAATTTGTTTGCTTCAATTTAACGAAATTCTAACAGTGCTTAACGATATCTTTATGGATCGGCTAGGAATGCTGTAATCTACGCCTTTCAGTAAAATATGACGACGTCAAATTTAGCTTTTGCTCTAAGTTTCGATGTTTTTGATGTTTTTCAATGTAGATTCTGAAGTAAAGCAACGTGTAATATATGTATAATTATGCGCATTTTGTATAAGTATTCACAAATATTACATTACATTTTTTAAAGAATTATTTCCTTTTTTTGGGTGCTGCAATTAAATCATCTACACGAAACCAGGACCGAGCTTATTCGACGCTGCATGAGCAAAAACGGTAATAAATAACAAAATACTTGCTCTATCCTGAGACGCTATTTAAGCATATTTTGTTGTGATTAGCTCGATCGGGCATTGATCATACGACCTGCGGAACAGTCATTTAAAACTTTCATTACACAATGTAGCTGGTGTAATTTAACAAATGCATACATCGCCATCTGTTGAATGAACCAAACAATGCGCAATTAAACAACTCTTATCATTTAGAGCATACTCTAAATTCAGAGAAAATGTATTTAACTTCTCATAATCTCTAATTAAATATATTTCTCATCTTAGAGCTATTCTGGATGGTAATTAGCACTCGAATTCTCTGATCCTTCGAAATAGTCTTTAAATTGTCATTGCTTTGTTGCTCTTATTTCTGTTTTAGAGGCCCAGGAGTGGGACTGTTATGTGTTCTGTGAGGGAATGTCTGAGGGCGCAATGGAATGTGACTTTGATGATATGTCTGACGACGACGAAGAAATGGGATATGGCTTTGATGCTTTAGTGGATTTTGCTTGTGATTCGATGAAGTTTAATTATAGACCTGATTCAGTCCCGCCTCCTCCCCCTCTCCCCCCTGGTGGTTTCGCCCCCCCGCCTCCTCCTGAGGGGTTTGGGGACCCTGTGGTGATGGATCTGGGCTCTTCCACGTGGAAGGCCGGATTGGCCGGTAGTGCGGCGCCATCGGTGGAGTTACCGCCCATTGTTGGGAGACCCAGACATCAGGGTGTCATGGTTGGCATGGGCGCTAAGGACGCGTATGTTGGAAATGAAGCGCTATCAAAGCGTGGAATATTGACTCTGTCTAAGCCTTTGTCGAACACCTCTTCGCGGTTAGTGCCATGCAGACAGCAGCTGCTTTCAAATGTGAACCGTTTACAACACCAGCGACAACAAGTAGACCAGTTGAAGAAAGTGGAGCAACAACAAGTACAACAGCTGCAACAAGTACAGCAGCAACAACCACAATTCGTGCTTCGTGATCTATGCGTAGAGCCTGAACAACACTCGGTTGCTTTTTCTGAGCCTCCCGTATTGTGCTCGTTGGATACTCGTTCTGATGAACTGGAGGCGTCTTCTAATTTTGAAGCGAGAAAAGTAAAGAAGAAATCTAGAAGGAAGATCGAAGGTAGGCCTACTTAGTGAATTTGTAATTGAACTTAATTAGACCTTTCCTATATTGTTAATTAAATGTATAACAAAAATAGTAAACTGTTAGATTATTATCTGAAACTTAATCAGCAAAGAACCCTACTAATCTAAGAAACCTTCTTGAGTTGAGTGGGCGTTCTATATTTACCTATTTTCAGTTGATTTTACCTGCATCTCTCATATTTTATAGGATAAAGATAAGATGGAATTTACGATATTCACGCATTTGTCTTTAAATGACATGTAAAAAGCTAAAAAGCTAAGGTTAACGTCAGTTTCCGCACTCGAAAGCGGTGTCAGTGACGGGCGAGCCCATGATTTGAACCCCGCACCATCTGATCCACGGTCGAGTATCTTAGCGACTTCACCACTGGCTCCATCCATGTCACTAATCATTTCAAAGTAAATATAAACATTGAGAAGTTTACATACATCGATAGCAGGAATTTGACCGAATTATAGTCTCTGTTACAATTGCAACCAGTCCAGTCTCTGCCTGACCGTCGATCTCGAGACGTTGTCTTCTGAGACTGATGGTATGAGCTTCGGCTCGTTTAATAGGGAAATGCATCATTCATGAAAATTCAACTATTCCATATTGACAAAATTGTCAATATTTATAGATTTGTCTTTATTTAGCTTCTGTTTTATATTTTACTTTCCCACAACTTTACCTACCGTAATCTTCCGTAGGTAGAAAACAGAGCGGGCTATCAAAGATTTTAGACTAATCTGCTTTGAATATAACTTTACTGACATATAAACATGGGTCGGATTGCGATTCTGTGTCTGGGGGGGCCTTATTAGCAGCTATATCAATTGCATTAGATGAGACAATAAGATGTTATTATAAAATTATATCTCAGAGTTTGTTTATATTTCTAGGCGAAGATCAACACTCCAGTCGACCTAGTGAGGTTTTGCCGGCATTAGAGTTTGCTGGAATACAAGAGAATTTTGCACCGCAAGCTTCGATGCAATCTTTAAGTGCTGAGCTGTCGATGCAATCAAGAAGAAGTATTACAGCATCTGAGGGTGGATTTGATGAATTGCTTGATCTTACTACCTTAAGTTCGAGGTCGAGAAAGGCTGTGAAACTGTCTGATAGAGATCGGGACAGGTTTAAAGAGGTGACTGGGGCTAGAGATCATCTTGAACGACTAGATACACTGGGGGAGTGCTCCCATGTTGTCGAGTCATCGTCTCGAAACAGGGCTGCAGAAATTTCTGCGGCCTTAAATAGAGACTTTGCTGCCTCAGATATGATGTGTTCGAATGTGGTTGCTTCTTCCTGTGATACTGCGACAGCAAAAAGAGCTGTCAGTAATAAGAGATTTCAACCAATGGCAAAACGTTCTGAGATGATTTCAGATGAATTTGCGCCGTTACCTTTATCAAGACCCGATGGTTTGACAACCGGTACTTATCCTACAGTTTTAGCTTACTCTTCTATAACACCATCCTACTCTCCTACCTCTCCATCTTTCACCTATTCTCCATCTTCCACCTACTCTCCATCAGCTGCTCAGCAGTTGCCTGGGGCTCCTTGTGTTGAACCACCCAAATGGTTGATGGTAACAAACGGATGGTCAGATGGTTTTGGGGCATCTGCTGCAAGTGATGCACCGTCGTACGAGAGTTCTTTGACCCTACAGGGGAATGGTACCTTTGGAGCTACTCAGAGTATTTCTGAACCGCCAGTCAACATGAGTGGTTTATTTGGATGGACTTCGAAGTCGATTGGATCATTTGGATCGACTGGAGGATTTGCTGGTGGATTTCCTGGAGCATCTTCACAAGCAGCTGGTGGATTTGGAGCATCTTCAAAAGCTGCTGGTGGATTATCTGGAGTACCTTCACAAGCAGCTGGTGGGTTATTTGGAGTACCTTCACAAGCAGCTGGTGGGTTATCTGGAGTACCTTCACAAGCAGCTAGTGTGGTATTTGGAGCTTCTTCACAAGCAGCTGGTGGGTTATTTGGAGCATCTTCACAAGCAGCTGGTGGGTTATTTGGAGCATCTTCACAAGCAGCTGGTGGGTTATTTGGAGCATCTTCACAAGCAGCTGGTGAGTTATCTGGAGTACCTTCACAAGCAGCTGGTGGGTTATCTGGAGTACCTTCACAAGCAGCTCGTGAATTATTAAGAAGATCTCCAGCTTCTAAATATATATTATGTGCAGCATCTCAACAATCACATGGTTTCTCATTTGGATCGACGAGAGCATCCTCTTACCATCCAGATGCTGCTGCTCCACCTGCTCCATCTGCTGTACCTGTCTTGTCGGAACCACCAGCTCCATCTGTTCCAAAAGCTCCATTTATATCAACTGCCCTTTTTGCAAAAAAATTTAATGCTTGTAATGCTAATATGATACATGCGCCACCCCCGCCACCCCTGCCACCCAAGCGACACGTGCCACCCCCTCCCCCCTCGCTACACCAGCCACCCGCGCAACTTGTGAATAAATATTCATTTCCAAGTAAATGGTCTCAGGCTTCTGTTCGCTATGGTTCGCAGAAGAGAGACGAGTCTTCTGGGATGAGAGGAGGAAGAGGAGCCGCGCGTAGTGAAGCAAGAGACACTGTTGATGCGGAGATTGTTTATGCAAATGTTCATCCTACGATGGACAAAGCAATGGAGAGAGGAGTGTCGGCCTACGAGAGGTCTAAAGAGAAAGGTCTTGCTACTCATCCTGACAAGTCGAAGGAGATGAACTTTGACCAGGAATACGAGATGACATTGGACTACTGCGAGAGGGCATCACCGGATCTGGATGAAGAAGAATCGGAGTCTAGAGGCTTTATGCCTAAGAAAAAATTATCTAAAGAAGTGCCGAAGGCTGACTCAAAGCAAATAAGCCATTTCCGACACAGACGTGTGATACGTGAGATTGAGGAACAAGAAAGATCTAGAAGTCGTTCCAGAAGTCGTTCCATTGAGGTAGAGTCCAGTGGAAGTGAATCCAGTGAAAGTGAGTCCAGTGGAAGTGAGTCCAGTGAAAGTAAATCCAGCGGAAGTGAATCCGCTGAGAACTCTGCTGCCATTGAGGCACCTGCGGAACCCGGTAGGTTCTCCTGTTCGATGTGTCTTCACTTTTCTCTCCTCTTTCTCTATTTCTCTTCCTAATGGCAGAGCCAAGCCAGTAAATATGTTTGTTGAATGTACTATCTTATTTATTTTTCTCTGGTGTGCTTGGGAACTTGGGACCACTGCAAGAGCTGAGGAAGGCGGAAGGGCCCACCTGACTATAAAATATTTATCAAGATCCAAACCAATGTCAGGAAGGGCTTTCGGTTGGTGATCGCCTAGGCTCCAAAAGTCGCTACAAAACGAATGGCAAAGTCTCAAGTACATGTACATGGATTGGGGAAGGTCTGTTCATATCCCGACCTAGTTAAACTGCGATTCAAGGAAAGAAGAAGAAGATGATGATGATGATGATGTTGATGATGATGATTATTATGGTGATGACGACGACGACGATAATGATGATGATGATGTTCATGATGATGATGATGATGATGATGATGATGACGACTGTCTTATTCGTTTGATAATTTTCTCATGTTAAAGCTGGTAAAGCTAAGGTTATCGTCAGTTTCCTTACTCGAAAGCGATGTCAGTGACGGGCGAGCCCAGGATTTGAACCCCGCACCTACTGATCCGCGGTCGAGTATCTTACCGACTTCGCCAGTGGCTCCAGCCAGTTAACGTCACTTTTGTTGAGGAGAAGAAATGTCAGATATAATTCTTATAATCTTATATTTTACTCTCCTACTCATCTTCCCTCCTGTCTGCATACTACCTCAGCAATATAATGTGTATGTTATTATTATACTTAATTACTCATGTTGTGTCCGGTTGCTGAAGCATAGACCAACCTTTGACTGCACGTGTCGTAAAAGGAGAAAGATCAAACAAAACATTAAGATCCAAACCAACGTCAGAAAGGGTAATCGGTTACTGAGCGCCTGGGCTCCATAAATTACAAAACAAATTCTAATCCTGACCTGGGTTAGGCTGGGATTCAAGGAGATGCGATTTATTGATTGATGTTGTCGCAAACTTGAATATTTTACTAATTTTTAAACGCTACCTATTCTAACAGTATCTGATACTGTTATAATCATTATTTTCTTCATAGTTCTCATAAGTTTTGTTCACGTCTACTTTTTGCACGCAAATCTACCAGACTGACCAGGAAGGTATAAAGAATATTAAATATGAATTTAATAATAATTTAATATTAAAGATTTAGGGGAGGATGATGGTGGTGCTGATCTTATTATTTTACTGATAATAAAAGATAATTTAAGCAGATCTTTAAGTCATCTAACATTCCTAATCTCGGCCTGCCTCTGCCTCTATTTCCTTCCATTCTGCCTTCTGTGACTTCTTTTAGTAGACTTTCCCCTCTTGGAATGTGTCCTATCAAATTATTGTCCCATTTCCTAATTGCTTTTGTTATTATACCTGATTATAAAAGTACTAACTCACCATTTGATATTTGAATGTTGAACAGTTAACTTTCTTGTGCAATTTTTGTAGAGAGTTTGAGTTTCAACTGCTTATCACAGGAGCTTCCTAGATATAGCTTTCAGTTTGTTCTTGAGCTCTCAGTTCTTCAAGAAACGGTTAGTATATTTAATATATAGTAGTGATTATATTTAGTTTTTGTAAATGTATTTATTTCATCAACTTGATGGTTAGACAATTTCGCAGTACTGATCAATAATACAAACTTACTAATGTGAAATATCTAAGCATACAATATTAACAAGAGTGATGAACATCTAATCTAAATTCCTAGATTATAAATGTGTATAGTGATCCTCCAACACATTTGAATTCTTTAAATAATTTATATATAGATTGCATAGAACAGTTACCAGCTAGAAAGACATTTTAAGAACCAATGTTTTAAAATATTTATTATGTTTCTGTTCTTATTTCTATCTTACAGCATACACAGAGCTCTATTGATCAAATATTTATTTAATGGATGACTTAGTAATTTACCATTTAAAAGGATGATTTAATAAATTATTTTAATATAAATTTGAAATGTTCAACAAATTGATATTATTTTCAATCTTTGACTCTACACATTGTTTTTATAGTTCTAATAACGGAATATGTAAGTGCTATGTATATAGTTGTATTTTCCGTTTCACCTACATCTTTGTGAATGTTTCTTATACTTTCTGTCTTATGTCTTAAGTGCTCATGTGATCCTTTATGTGGTGACATATCTATAAAGGCGAAGTGGCGAAGTCGGTAAGATACTCGACCGCGGATCAGTAGGTGCGGGGTTCAAATCCTGGGCTCGCCTGTCACAGACATCGCTTTCGAGTGAGGAAACTGACTTTAACCTTAGCTTTTATCAGCTTTATAAAAAACAACCATTTAGCATTTGTTTATATTATTTTCAGAATGCTACTGTTTATAAATTTACGTTGATTTTGTTGCATTTGTTCAATACTGTATACATTACACGTTGTCATTGCCGATGTCAACCCTTTAGTTGTTGTTATCTTCAGTTGAAGGGCGGATATTGGGAGTTGAATGAGGAATTGGCAGCTCTGTTGTGCTTTGATCTGAACAAGTGTAAGAGAATCCTCACATCTGCTGGGCTTAACTCTCTAGGTAACTCGAGTATTCTTACTTCATATCTTCACCTCTCTCTCTCTCTCTCGCTCTCTCTTAGTGAACTGCCTACTGGCAGGTCCATGGTGATCTGAACAAGTGTAAGAGACTCCTCACATCTGCTAGGGCTTAACACTCTAGGTAACTCATGCAGCCTTACTTCATATCTGTATACTGAATAATATTAACAGAATAGCTACCGAGGTTCTCCGTTGCTTCTTGAGCAGACATTTTTACCCAAGAATATTGTTGCCAAAACAACAAGTTAACGTTAAGAAGCGTATATGTAAATAATAAATCTCAAAATATTTGCCTATTCGTCAAATAATAATTCTACAGATTTTATCTCTGATCAGATCGACCTGGAATTCATCCATCGATCTCAGAAAAAGCCATTTAAAACTTTATAACTTTACTTGTTGCTCTATGCACCTAGCTGTTAAAGCATTCAATAACTCAGTGAATTCATTAGAATTTCTTTATAGGCATTTTGCTTTTAGGACCTCTTTTTACACTACACACTTTCCATCTGTTGAACGAATAAAATTTTAAGTAGAAAATTTTGATTAAACTCTTGAAAATGGATTTAGAATAATTTCTAAAACAAAGCATTTGAACCCTCTTCAGGGTGCAATAATATCCCGAAAAAGGTTTTAGCAATTTTAGAACTCAAATTATAGACACTTCTTACAGTAGAGTGTAGTAGCGAATATTTTCAAATTCAAAGATTAATAACTTACATAAATCAAAGAAGAAACTATAAGATTTAATATATATTGCAATAGAAGTAAATTTTTTAAATAACTCTATAATATTATTCCTCTGTTTAGGTCCACGTACATTCATGCGTTGATTCGCATATTCATACTTGAGAAAGGAATATTAAATTCACTGATATTTGTAGGATTTTGCCTGTCATAGCCTGTTAAATTTGTTGATTTATTTCTGTAGGTAAGAATACCACGACTGATATATACAGATTCATAGGCACCATGCTCGTTCTTGTATTCCTCAACCCAGACTATGACTACAAGCGACTCTTTGCGCCACCTGGTGACGTTCTCTCACGGCCACCCAAGCACTTCTCTCACTTCTTCGCTTACTCGGCTGAGGTTCACTTGAAGTTCTACAACGATCAGCCGGTTCCGAGCACCAGCTATGGAGAACCCACTTCCATGATCCTGCCTGCCATCGAATTCTGTCGTGAGATGCTGAAGAAATATCCAGTTGTGTGCTCTTCGCTGGGATTAGCTAGATCCTGGGAGAAATTCTTTGGAAAGTTGTTCGGATATGAGTAGTTGACATGCTAATGGGCTTGAGCTTCATAGCTGCTTCTTGATTGTTCGTCCTGTCAGCGGATCTGATAAATTTTAAGTCAACGACGATACACGGACATTTTTATTTATTTATTCATGTTAGCGATTGATCAATTATGATTAACGTAATAATTAACAATTATAATAATAATAATCACAATAATTACAATATTTAATAATTACAGTAATATTTAGCATAATAATTAGCGTAATAATCACTATTAGTTGGTACTGAAACTATTGGCAATGATTATTGTACATATTGACAGAGTATTGTGTTAGCGTTAGTTTGCAAAACTGGCGACATATTGTTTAATTTCTTGAGTCTTTAATAAAATGTACATTTTCTTTGATATATGAATTGATTTAAAGACATACAGACAGGTAGACTGAAAGATAGATTGAAAGGTCGATAGATTAGACCGGATTTATTTCCATACTAGAATAGGTAGCTGGATTATGGTAATATTATATAACCTTTGATTAACAATACATATTACGTTTGATTAACATTAAGAATTAGAGCTAAATATTGCTTACAGTCTGTTTGAATGCTATCAGTCTATGTGTAAACTAACCAATATATTGCCAATATTTTTGATTTGTCTAAAATAATTCGTAAGCTTTGCTTGTAGTTTTTGTCAATTAACACTATAATTAATATATTAATTACATTATCTCTTGTTTTTCGTTTTATATGTAGAAAAGATACGCTGCTTGTGTTATTGCATTTTAAAGATTTTAAAGCGAGTTTTTATTGGATAATTTCAATTGTTATCAAGATCTTATGTAATTTAATATTTTTATAGTTGGTTTGCTGTTCTGTAGGCTACTTTAACGGTGAGTAGAAATAAACCTACATACATGCAGTATATTAAATTTTATGAATTACACAACTACTTTACTTACTTAGGTTTCTACTGCAATCTACATTTTAATCGATTATCGAACACACTATCACTTTACTCGTATATTCTTCATTGAACATTGTTACTTGGCTTGGATAGTAAATTAATAAAAAAACTACTGTGATGATTCGTGATTGTTGAATGAACAGTTTTATGAATTGTTGTCAATTGTTTTACGAAATTGGTTCACTAAATTAATAATAAATTGATTGCTTGCAATATGCTATAGGCCTGATGAGTTCTTGTCAATTTTTTATTTTACAGTTTACGTGGACATATTTTGTAAATAATATAATAGATAATATCATATGACTGATATGCTGATCTCACATAATAGTATGTGACTGCTATAATGGTGATATTGACAGAGTATTGTGTTAGCGTTAGTCTGCAAAACTGGCGAAATATTGTTTAATATTGTTATAATATTATATGACTGATATAATGATGATATATATATATAGTATTATACAACTGATATAATGTGTGATATATAAACTATATATCATCATTATCTCATTATCGGCGAGCAAAATGAAAGGCCCAAAAACGGTGCAAACTCCAAAACCCAGAAAATCAGTCCAAAGTACATCTTTCTTTAGCACTCCATTGCTTGCTGCTCATCAATAAAATGAAAAACAAAAATAAAAAGAGCAATAAAATATTGCTTGAATTAGTTACGTAGCTAATGTTTGCGCTTATTCTGATTTATTCCAATACTGTTAATTTGTTTTAATCAGTAAGAAGCACAAATTAAAGAATTGACAGGCAACTTTAATTTTCTAAATGAATAACGCACATACTTTAAATGGGTCTTAGAAATTTATTTACTTGCAGTTGTCGGTGAATTTAATTCTACATTTTCTCTAATTTCCTTGCGAGCTAAGCTAACATTTTTATAGTGGAGATGACGAACATAAAAACATAGTTCCTTCGAGAAATGTTAGCTCAGTGAAACTAAACTGTTTATAATTATCGACTCAGACAGATGTTGTGTAAAGAGCTGAACGAGAATCAATGAAATCAGCTGATCGAGTCGAGTGAATGAATCATGCAATCGTCTGAGCAGTCTAGTCTATACGCTTTTAATCTAAATCAGTTATGCACGAGCTATTTTAATGTAGATCCGATGTCATTTTTCATCACTCTAATTTATGTACACGTTTCGAACTTAGGCGAATCAGTCTATTTGTACAATTATTTCATGAACGTTATCTTGATTCTAAACTGCAACAATATATTTATAACTAGAGTTTTTCTAATTCCTACCGAAATTTTCGTAGCTTTATACAAGTTTCTAGTCTGCACTATGGCCCATAGGCCTACATCATTATTATGGATGGCATATTTCAATATTTGCAATCTATTAAATTGATGGACGGTATTGATCATCGGATACTGAAAAGAAAAGTTAACGATATAGAGACTCTATCATAGAAATTGCAGACTGGAGCGAGAGAAATTGCTGCAGTCATGACACTGGTCCACTTAGCTCTAACAATGCTCGCAATTGCTCTAATATGGTTTATAATATTCTCAACCTACCTGCGCCAAGGAACTCTTCGAGTACCCAAGACACATCAGACCTCTAAGCCCCTGCACTACTTCGAGAGGCTGAGTGTGGATGATCTATATCTGATCACCAGGTCAGGGCGCTATTCCACAATCAACGGTCTATCTCAGAGACGTCAGGCGGCTCAGGTTAGAGCCAGATCTGTTCAGCGTCTCGAACCCAGCGACAGCAGCGTCAGGGCTAGGCACAGATCTCTAGAGAAGGGTCTAATGCCTACCAGGGCGGAAAGAATAACGTACGATAGTTTAGAAGAAGGAGAAAACAATAAACAGCTGCAGAAATTTCATGAATTAAACACTAAATCGCCCCGTGATGGACTAAAAGAAGTAGACAACAAGTTGAGTATTGCACACAATTCATCTAACAACGAGAGAAGTTTGCCTAATAATGACCGCATGAACAGCAACCACTTGTACAATCAGATTAGTAATGACATTTGTAAGGATCGTAGTATCACCTACCCTGTGGCAACGAGAATGGCTCGATACATGGATGGAAAAAACTTCAAGATAGTTCCCGGTAAGTCATCTGGAGATGTATTCAAAGAGGCAACAAACATCTATACTACCAGACCTGCAGATCTACAAGTTTCTTCATACACGGCACCTAGAAGAGTTACGTCTACTGGACCAAGTTCCTCTCGGGCGGGGTTTACTGTAAACACTCCCTCATCAACTCTACGCCTCCCACCATCCACTCGATCATCTTCCATATCCAGCAGAGGCTCTCCCACCGGATCACTCTGCTCAACCTGTAAGACCCGGGACTGCAGATGCACGGTCACGCTATATAGCAGACAGGATCGGCGCAGTGTCAGTGCAGATAGGTCAAGTGTCAGTGCAGATAGGTCAACTGTCAGTGCCGATAGGTCACGTTCTAAGTACGACCATCTGATCCACAGGAATCCTCGTGCACTCACCAGGGGGCGATATCTTCCAGATCCCTATCTCTACAAAGTTACTGATTCGAAAGTTTCCCTAATAACCAATAGATCAATACCAATATAAGCTTAGCATCGTCGTCAGCACAGAATATACACACAGTGTTAGTCGCAAGTAAACTCTTTCAACAATTTGATGAGTGCTTTCCTTTCGCAGGACTGTGCGTGCGTGGTTTCTCTCTTGACAGGCAGTTGTTCACGAGGAGAACAATCTAGATTCCCTCTACCAATCATCATCATCATCATCGTCATCATCATCATCATCATCATCATAACCATAGTCATCATCCTCATCATCATCATCATAATCATCATCATAATCATCGTCGTCGTCGTCATCATCATCACCATCATCATCGTCGTCATCATCCTTATCATCATCGTCGTCCAACATTCGTAGATCTATCAACCATATTTCCACTTCTGCCCAATTATCAGTACTAATATCTTGCTATTTAGCATGTTATAAGTAAATGACGACTCACATTTTACCTGTCTCTTGACGGACGAAACAGAAAGCCGATACTTTATCATCGGATAGATTATACTGTTAACTGCGATCAGCTGAAATTTTTGTGACAAGAACTACAGTAATATTTCAGCAAATAAGATGGCTAAGAGATTTTAACGCGTTATTACTTGTTAGCTATGAAACACGAAGCAGGATTCGAATCCCACATTGGTCGCAGAGGGTTATAGAGTCTATATTAGGCTTTTCAATCAACTAACTATAAAGAATTTAAGTTTACCATTAGAGTCTTTAAGACTACCATTTAAGTTTCATTTAAAGAGTAACATTTTCGACTTTTCGTATTTATTTTATAAGTGTAATAATTTTCGCGCAAATGAAGTTAATATTAAATTGACATGAAACCCTTCTTCCTTCTAATGTTCTCCAAAGTCTGACGGTCCGAGATACAAATACAAGTTAACAGCCAGCCTTTGCACGAACATCAGCCATTAACCAGTTGATCTCATAGCAGAGTTATGCTTTTATCAAACTATAAGGCAGGATTTGAGAAAAATGGTCCTGAAGTGGTTTCTCGTTGAGACCACCTCTACAATTCACTGCAATATATACTTTCGTGACCTCCTATGAAGAGATGCAGCAATAAGAAGCAGATTTGAGAATCATGTAACTGAGAGTTTAATGTTTCTGTCAAGACAAGTCTCAGACACGATACAGACATTTCTGCACTGTTTCTATAGAGATTTAAGATGTTGATTGGGGTCATACGTCACGCGTACACTTGATTACGTAATAAGCAGATGTCGCAGCCAAATAATAAACGCTACAATCCAGTTTATTTATAAATTACTGGCTACAGACTAGAATACAATCTATACATAATACTCGGCTTCTTTAGAGCAAAAAAGGCCAAGTTTAACTTCAGCTTCTAGTTCAAATAGTATGTCAATGACCGGAATAGTATTGCATTTAAACCCTGAACCTACAGATCCGCAGTCGAACAACTTGCCAAAAAGACACCGGCTCAGTCCATTAATCATATGCACAAAAGTCTATCTGCAAACTCAAATCGAAAGTAGAAACGTTATGCCCACAGATGTTTCTATCGTAAACTATTACAATATCGCATTGCACTTTTAGTAATGGTGAAAGAAGCCTCTTTCAAACCGTGTGCAGTTTTTTTTGACTGGGTTAACTACTACGTACCACACACAAAATCTTAGCAAACTGTATCAATCACAACTGCTTGATCAAACGGTCCATGCTTGATCAAAACACCTATAGTTTCGTAGATAGATTAGGAAACTGTATAAGATGCATCCTTATTGACGCAGATTAAATTAGTTTCTATACTTAGAAAATTAATTATAATAGTGCCAGATGAAATAGAATAATGCTAAAAACAACTAAGACCTAATAGTTAATGATTTCGCTCTTAAATATATCCCCAGGTAGCTTCGGTATCCGCAATAAACCAGAATTCAAGCTTGCCTTATGCCGCAGACTGAAACATAATAATACATAACAATTAAATTTATTACATTTTATTATCAAAAATCTGAAGATGATTTTATTTTCAAAAACTGACATTAAGGCAAAAAAATAAATCTGAAGATGATTTTATTTACAAAAGCCGACATTAATCAAAAAAAGTTCTTATGTTTACTATGGATATGAGAAAGTGAAACTAATAACATTATTGCAGTTAATAGAATAAATATCAACATAATCTTTCTCGTGTAAAGCCATCTTGTATGACCACAGCACACATTCCTACTTCCAGTCAGCATTCACTTGTTTATTTAAATTTTACTGTTTACATAATGTCTAAACATAAACACGTCATTAATATTTAATGCTGACTCAGCAGATACGTAAATTTATTACTGTTTACATAATGTCTAAGCATAAACATGTAATTAATACTTAATGCTGATTCAGCAGATACGTACTGCTCAATGAGATGATTTAGTAGATCCATGAACTGCTGATAGTGGGCCTGTGTAAATTCCTGCAAATTAGCAATAACAGATTATCATCTTATTAGCCATGTCACTAAATACTCACTAGCTTTTCTATATACGGCTCTATCCAAATCCATTCTATATGGTCTATTCATCTTCCTAAATGACACTTCATAGCACTGCCACTATTGCTGTACACGAAATACTGCGTAATAATAATAATAATAGTGATAATAAAGGTTTAGCGTCCGATTCCTCATCTAGGGATGATGTCAGGGACGTCATTCCTGGATCCCTTGTAATAGAGCAAACGTTGACCGTGCGTTACTACGAGGCGACTACTCAGGAGTTGATATAGGAAAGGGGAAAATAGCATAGCATAACGGCATACTGGGTCAGGAAGCACAGATGCTTGTTTATAGGCCCATTTCCTCCATCTTCTCCATGGTTATTGCAATCTAGGGTTGGGACCGCTCTGGCACTCACTATTAATAATAATTCAGGACTAATATAATCTTCAACGCCATTATCATAGATGTGTTTGAATAGTCTTCCTAGATTTTTATAGTATACAATCCTACGCATTGAAAATGAACCTAATTTCATCATATTCAGCTCTATTCATATTCAGCTCTATTCATATTCAGCTCTATTCATATTCAGCTCTATTCATATTCAGCTCTATTCATATTCAGCTCTATTCATATTCAGCTCTATACATATTCAGCTCTATTCATATTCAGCTCTATTCATATTCAGCTCTATTCATATTCAGCTCTATTCATATTCAGCTCTATTCATATTCATAATCATTTCCTCATATTCTATTGGCTCCTGAGTCCTGACTAGTCTTTCTTATTCTTTATGGTATAAAATTAAAAATGCTTTAAATCTCATTTCATTGAAACCATGGCAGTGTGCTCAACTATCCTAAGCATTGAAAATTAACTGTAATTTCATCATAAGCAGCTCGTTGGCTCTTGAGACCTGACACAAGCCTGCGTGAAGGAAGAGCTGTATCATAAAATACTGATCGACCGATAAAGAATTAGATAAATCACAGACGACAGCTGTAATGGTGGCTAATTAATCAAATTAAATATCCAAAATTTCAATTTCTACCATTTACTACTTTCAAAATTTCAAAATACTTGTAAAAATACTTACAATTAAATTAAAAACATTTAGGTCATCTTTATTGGGACAGAGAGGAATGGAGGTCTATTCGTATCCCGACCTGAGTAAAACTGAGATTTAGGGAAGATGATAATGTCATCTCTTCAGGATATCTTTTAGGTTAATTTTTATAAAGACAGGAACTGAGCAGAAGAAGCAACCTTAAACTGATTAACATTGATTATGATGATGATCTTTATGCTGACGATGAAAATGACGATGATGATTACGATTATTACGATGATGATGATGTTTAAGCTGACGATTATGACTACGAAGATGATGATGACGATTACTGTTATTATTATATTCGAATCACACCAGTGACAGAGCCAGAACCCCACTTTATTAGTTTTATTATTCTGCAGGCAGCACTCAAATTTTGGACATTAGGTGATTAGGACATTAGGTCAAACTTTTGATAGGTGGAACTCCTTGAGTGAGGAGGTTGTGAATGCGGTGTCGGTGAATAGTTTTAAAAACAAGCTGGATGTTGTAATCATTTATGATTGGGGATTGAAATAAGCCCTTGGCTTTCTTCCCTTGTTCCTGCTACCGAAGATTAACTAAGGATTGAATAATTAAAGGAAATAATTAAAATAGGAATTTCTCCTCAGCACATTTCTTTTGCAGATTGGTCTGGGTGAATTGATCTGTAGTGATGTGTGCTGTTGGGGACGTCCCTGACATCATCCCTGGATGAGGAAACAGACCTTTATTATTATAAATATTAAAGATGGCAGCAGTTCTGGTAAATTCTGGTAAATTTAACTTATAGGCCTACCTTGCAGTCGTGCCGTGCATGGTCGTAGCTAGATGAGAACTTGTCGATGAGCTCCAGCTTGCAGCCCTCTAGCGGACCGTTCAGTCGCTGGTCCAGCAGGAATGTCTTCAGAGGTATCGATGGATTTCTTATTACACTTGGACGGCATTTCTTAAACTCGTCATCTGAACTCATACAGAGCAGTATATATATATATATATATATATATATATATATATATATATATATATATATATATATATACACACATATATATATATATACATATATTACATATACATATACTACATATATATATATATATATATATATATATATACAGTGTATAAATATATGCAATCACTTAATTGGAAAGAGATGACGGATTTTAGATCCCTATTCATTGATATATATATATATATATATATATATATATATATATATATATATATATATATATATATATATATATATATATACATATGTATATATATATATATATATATATATATATATATATATCAATCAATAAAAATCTACTATCTGTCATCTCGTTTCCATTAAGTGAATGCATATTTCAGATATATTATCAACTGGAATATGCAAGAACTTGCAGAACAATACTATAGGCCTATCAGTAATATTCAAGATAGTTTTAGTACATAAACTTTGGCTGGAAAAAATTTGGCTGGAGCCAGTGGCGATGTCGGTAAGATAAACTCACTGATGCAATTGTCACAATGGAATCACACCAAAGAGTTTATAATCTAATGGATGTGAATCTATTGAAAAAATCAGAAATACGATGAGAAATCTTATAAATATAATATACGTTAGACAATTATAATTATACACAATATATTATATTAAGCAGTATATTATAAAAATGTATAATCGGCAGGGGCAGATTAAATCGGCATCTCATTAATTTAATTATATCATTACAATGATACCTAATTGTGTCAGCCCATCAACAGCTTTCATTCTGTACACGAAATGACATGGATCTGTTAACAATAGACAGAGTAATGAATTAGAAAATTATTATTTATTGCTATCAATTAATTATATATTAAAACAATAACTAACAACATGATGCTTAATCAGATACCACAAACATTAAAATCTGAATAAAACATAATTTTTACATTATTCTCATTTTATCTCCATAGTTTCACACATGACATTGACATATGTGTTCCAAGGTTGCTCTTAGATCTTATTTCATGTGTAATGGTACAGTTAACTTGCAAGCTTTGAGATGGAAGAAACACATCTTATGAATCTTCCAGTACTATTAAACATTCATGTCGCGTAATTAAAGCCACAATGTTTTTAAGAGACATTTCATAATGCGACTCAGAATTTAATACATTGTGCCATTAACACATAGCTCAACCAGTAACAGTTTGCTACCAGAAAGAGTAGGCTAAGAGAGGGTCGCATATGGGGTAACCAATTCTTATATTTACATTAAATGCACAATTGCCAGCTAGAAAATTTAATTCCAAAATCAACAATTTTGCTTGGATAAATAGAAACAAGGAAGTTATTACTATTTAGTTTATTTTGATACCGGCAGAAAGTTTGAAGAATAGTTAATAAAACTATATTTTGTTTCCTTTACCAGGAATTTTACTTCAACAGTCCTAACACTTCTTTTTCATATACTTTCTTATTTTTGAAATATACCAGAACATGGTTTAAAGCATTTAAACTCAGCCACAAGTTTTATTACGGCAACAAATGAAATATTATCGATATAGTTCCAAAAATAGTTAAACATATCAGAGCCATAACAATTAGGTTTGAAGACTACCTATTGATATAATCTTAGGACCATTACAAATTACATTCTCATGACTTGTTAGGACTTACATGTATCACTAATATGATTGGTATGTAAATTATGTGTAACTGAAATAGCACCGCAATGTATGTTGTCTATACAGAGTGGCCAAATCCTTTCAGGCATTCTACATAACTAAAATAATGAAATAAATAAATAGATAATACTAAATAGTGAGGACAGCAGATTATATCCCACAGAGAACGTACCAGAAGCAGCAGAAGCCAAGAGTCTGGACTCTATCTCAGGATCAACCAGAAGAGGCTCATGTAAGATGTCCTTCACCCTTCTGAGTCTCCTATCAATCTCTGTCGAGAGAACCTGGTTGACAACAACAACATAAGATCTCTGTTGAGAGAACCTGGTTAACAATAACAACATAAAAACTCTGCTGATAGAACCTGGTGTTAACAACAACAACATTATATCTCTGTTGAGAGAACCTGTTGGCAACAACAACATTAAATCTCTTTGTAGAGAACCTGGTTAACAACAACAACATCAAATCTCTGTTGAGAGAACAACAACATTAGATCTCTGTTGAGAGAACCTGGTTAACAACAACAACATTAAATCACTGCTGATAGAACCTGGTTAACAACAACAACATTATATCTCTGTTGAGAGAACCTGTTGGCAACAACAACATTAAATCTCTTTGTAGGGAACAACTGAGAGAGAAGTTACTGAATAATAATAATCTAAAATATCTGTTTAAAAATAATTAGAATGTTTTGTATAAATCAAAACTTACCCAATTTAAAAATTTAGAGCAAATGTTGCTCTAACAAGATAAAATCAGTGCATAGCTTTATATAAGTACTTAAACTTAAATTTTAAACAATGATTAAGATATAAACAAATAAGGAATTGAAAATACTTAATTCAACCAAGTACAGCTTATATAAATTTATTACAATTTTATAAGCTATATATATAAAATTATATTAAACTAATAAATTATCCATATAAATTCTTATAAAAAGCCGAACAACCTTTGGAGCATTGGATCCTATCGTAGCATGTGGGCCGCGAGAAGATCGCAGCGTGAAACGGGTGATCTGTCTCTTTACAAAGCAGAAAACTATGATAAAAACCTGAAACAGAAAAATTACAAATAAATATCAAAAATTTGTAGGACACAGAACATGCATAAAGTTAAAGTGAATTTGACTTTTTTAACTTAATCATATTTTAAAAGGTAGTCTAGTTATTAATTCACAACAAAGACTCAATGACACTATAGAATAGACTTCTAGTCAAAACCAAAACTCTGAGACCAAGACCAGGCCCCCCTAAACCAAGACAAGACCTTTGAGAATGAGACCATGACCAAGAACAAGACCAAGAAAGACATCATGCTTCAAGCTCTGATTAAGTGAAGTGGTTAACTAATAGGCCTAAACCACATTAATAATGTTTCTATATAAGTTAGTTACTAGCCTACAGGTAGAATAATTATTGAAACAACGTAGCCTATTCGATAGGCTAAGTTAACATATAGCTTACGTGATAGGCCTAAATGCATGTAATTCTTGCAAATTGTCCATTTACAACTTCTTGAAAATAGTCAAAATAAAATAATACGCAGTGATCTCCAGTGGTCTCAAAAATATCCGAGACCAATCGCTGAAGACCAAACCAAGAACAGAGCCTTTGAGACCAAGATCAAAATCAAGTCCAGAACTTTCGAGACCAAGACAAAGACAGGAAATCCAGTCCCAAGTGGTTTCGAGACCAAGACCAGGTCTCGAGAACTACAAGTCTGCTATAGAGTTTAGTATATCTACGATTCTAATGAAATATAACTATTAACTAATGAAATTTAGTTAACCTCGGTAATATTTGGTTAAACTTGACGATTTAGTGAACAACAATTATTTGATAAGAATTATTAAACTTGTAATATCCAAAGTGATATAATAAATTTTAACACAAATTGCAGTAAAGACAAAATAAACTATCTATAGTTACTAGATATGAACAAATTCAACGTATTTCAGAGCCTGATTGTTAATTCATATGATTATACTATAAGAAAATATTCATACTGTTGGTCAATCTAATAATTTCTAAAGATAATTTATAACTGATCTGTTATACTGGATAAGGTATTACAATTCGTGGCAATTTCTCAATAATAGCTAAATGTGTCATTTAAGGTCACAGATCTTACTTTCAAATCAAATTATATCTTCACTTCAACTCTTCTACAAATTTATTAATTGGTAATTATAAAAGTCAATCAAATTAAAGATGTCATTAACAATGCACATTGCAGTGACTAAATCAGCTACACAGATGTAATATATAGATATGAATAAGACACAACCATTGCATCATAAAAGTGACATAGTTTATGTTTATAAAAATAAACAGTGAACATACCATAGTACCAAATGCAATGAAAAGGACAACACCCTTTAGTGGAATAGGAGCATCCATCTTCTACATATAAACCTCCCAGCAATACATAAAGTTCCACTTCTATATATATTCAATATCTATCTATCTATCATATACATGTATATATAATGTATATCAACAACATCACTTCCGATTTGTTGATAAAACGAAAATGCTGCAAATAAATAGATAATACTATATACAATTTGGATGGTTAAGTGGATAGCATGTCTGATAAGCAGGAAACCATCACTTCGAACCCTATCTGGATCATATCAGATAGTTCCTTGTGATACTAGAAAATACATAAACTTTGCTATACATTAAAAAATAACAATTGTTCTTCCTCTATAGAGACTTATGTCAGAGAGAAGGCAATAATCACGGAAGAATAATTCTAAGTGTTTTACAATGAAGAAACACAATGGACCTACATCTGAGCGAAAGCTTCAAGTGGCAAAAGCTAAGATGATAAATTAATTAGAGGCCGCTATAAAACATTGTCAGAGAAATATTCACAGCCCCAAGGAAATCTTCTAGCCTATATGATCGATCATACGAAGGATTTTGCAAAGTTAAATTTTAAAACAATACTTTAATTTCAGTTGATAAAATAATGAGCTCCATGTAATGTTAAAATTGTTTAAAGTTTCAGGAATTATTTTACCTGTAGGCTTGTAACTAACTCGTGTAAAAGTCTTAGTAACGTAGTTTAGGTCTACTACCTCAGTTATCACAGCTTGGTGCATCTTGTCTTTCTAGATCTTGATCTTGGTCTCTTTCTAGAAGGTCTTAGACTCTAGTCTTGGTCTTGAGGGATCTGGTTTTGGTATTGGACTTGGCCTTGATCTGAGAGTTTTGGTCTTGATTACAAGTCCATTGCCTACTAATCTTTATTCATGTTCTTTTCTTGCTAGTTGCTATGGAAGATTTTAGACATATCTCTTCCCACGGTAGCTATACTCTATCTATCCTGATCATCTTTTTATCCCTGGATCGGTATCATTTAGGACCTTAATTCTCTTCAGTAAGTCTTTTGCAGATCAGTTTTGGTGAACTTATCTGTACTGACATCATCCTTGGATGAGAAAACGGATGTTTAAGTTAACATTATTACTATTATTGATATTTTTTTATATTTTACCTCGGGTTTAAAGAACCCGAAGTTTGATAGAAACAATTAGAGCAATACATGCTATATCGCCGACTGGCTATTCGAGGTCATCTAGCGGCTTAAAAGAATTGCTAAAGCAGACTGCATTAAGTCTTTTAAAAGTCATGGAAAGCCTTTGCCAAAGACGAGGTCTCTAGCTTATCGCCGGTTTGCTCTGAAAAGTCTGCCTATGCCATTAATAAAGTCAACTTTGCCTGGATTCATAGGGTTCATGGCCACCGGAACAACTTTTCTCATCAGTCCTAAGGACAGATCAGATTATGTTTATTATTACTATTATTATTATCATAGATATAAAAGAACTGCTTACACTTTCATGATTTTTTATTATTATTATTATTATAACTGTAATTATAATTATTATTATAGTTATAATTATATAATAATTATAATTATTGCAATTATTATCATTATTTATCGTTATCATTATTATTATTATTGAAATCAACAATATAGACATTTTAGCAACTTTAGAAACGATTAACATCAAGCTCTCTTCTCAAAATAGTGCAGTAATAGATCTGATGACTGCAAAGGCGGTAGTCAATTTTGAACAACAATAAAATTAATAAAAAAGCCATTACAATTTTTACGAAAAACTCTTTGTTTACTAGAGCGATAATATAATAACCAGGCCTACATAGATGCTAAAATTCATTCAACACTTCATTGCATCCCTGGTCGGAGTTTGGTTCAATCATCATCATCATCACATCCAAGTTTATATTCAGTCACGACTAATTATGTCCCTGTTATTCGGGACAACATTGAGCACTACAGAGCTAAATCCAAATCGGTGATCATACCAGTTCCAATTAAGCCGACGAACAGAGCATAGTTTAGTTATTTTATATTTTTGGTCTTCATTTCCTGAGGTTGGACGAGCAGGGAACGAGCACTTGTCAATATCAATGCTGAGAAGGTCAAAAAACAGGGGTCTTCCTGCTGCTATTTTGTGTTTAATTCGAAATCTTTTTAAATTTTCAGATCTTTTTGAATGTAATTGAAATTTTACAAAATAATTTTTTTATTATGCGAAATATACACTACTACTGAGACTGCGCTACGTCCTAGTTGGATCCTGCAGAAGGTTTCAAGGTTAATTGACTCCACCTCGTTCTATCCTCAGCCAGATCACAGATGCTCTCATCTAATATGTTCAAATTCTGATTTATATCTTTGAGATCTTTATAGTATTTACTAATTTGATCCATGTTTGTTTATTTTGACAACCTCTTTATTATTATTTATTTATTTATTTAGAATTAGAAATCAGGCAGCAAGGCCCACACAAAGCACACAAGACACACAACACAGCACACCCATAAAATCACGTAAACACTCGTAAAATCAGATACTATAGTTCTAAAATGGAAAAATCACAACCTAAAACAATTAATTAGTGCACTTTCACAATTACTAACACACTGAATATACACACATTTAGAGTTATATATAATCGTATCAAAACTAGGAATGTTACATAACTGCAACATAGTGGATAAACTATCCTGCCTTTTGAAACCAAAGAACCGTTTGGCACATCTATTGTAACATGAACGAAATTTATTTAAAGAAGACACTTTAACCTTGGACCAGAGTGCAATATCGTAAAAACATAAACAGTATGTGTTAAACAGAATAATTTTAACTGTACGGGAGCAATTAAAAAATCGTCTTAAAAGCGTGTTAGTGCGGACAAAGGTATTACTTATTTCATGATTAATGTCATTATCATCACATATACGAGTATCAATCAAATGACCTAAATATTTAAATTGAGAGACAAAATTAATGTCGTCGTTACCTAGTTTAAAATTAGGGAAGATACAGTCTAAGGCCCATCTTCTCTCGCTAGGTTCAAAAATCATAGCAACAGTTTTAGAAATATTGCAAGACATATTAATATCAAAAGCAATAGAGCACAGAGTGTTAATTAAAAGTTGCATAGTTCTCCATGAAGGTGTAATAAGGACAATATGTTATAAAATATATGTAAAATATGTTATGTTATATGTTATAAAATATACAATATGTTATAAAATATGTTAATACAAATATAATCGGCATATGCAAGAACATTGATAATCTGCCCGCCAATTCTACAACCAATACCAGATTCAACAACTGAACCTAACAGATCTCTAATGTATCAAGAAAATAAATATGGAGAGAGAACACTTCCCTGCCGTGTGCCATTACTAATACTAAAAGATGACGACATTGAATTACGCCACCTTATATGACAATTTTGATGACTATACCAATATGCCAAAATGCTAATTATCTTAAAGTTTACATTGTCATCCAGTAGTTTTATAAACAATTTCCAATAAGTAACACTGTCTTTGTTTTGTCTGAGATTTTTTATTCTCATTTAAAGCAAGTTTTACAGGTGCATTGTTCGGTAACCTAAGTAAGTGACCTATCCACTTTAGTCTTCGTGTTTTAATTGCAAGACTCTATTTTTTTCATTTGTTCTGATGTATAAGTTGTTATGCGAAATATACTTATACTGGTCTGTCAGATACAAAGAACTTAAAGCAGAGTTCAAATCATAACATCAAGTTAAATAACAGATTTTTATGTAGAAATCCATTTTATTTTTAAACTGTTTAATGTGGCGTGGATAGTTATATTAATTCAAATCTGAGTATTCTTTGTTAGCTAGAAATGGCAGAAGGCGGCCATGGACATTCTGCGACTCAAAGCTCGAGCTTTTCCTCGTTTACTACGACCGTGTTAGAAAATCCAACGTCAAATCAACAGATTCCGGTAATAAAACTCTACAAGTATTACGTATTATAGTGAAATTATTGTATAAGTAAGATATGCATAGTCTTTAGCGTACATATTTTATTAATATAAAGGGTTTAACCGTTTATCTTTCGTTTCCTCATCTAAAGTGTAACCAATGAAGGTTTGGCAATGCAGAACAAATGTCTTCTATTAAAGAGAAGATTCAGAGATAATTATTGATGACATTTTAATATTCGCAATGTAGTTCAGCGGTAAATTTTACCAATCGTACTTTAGTTTTAATTAGGGGAACTATAGAGAGTTATAAGAGGAGAACTATAATTGCAAGCCAGAATTAAACCAAATTACGGGTACAAGCCAGAGCAACAAGGCTGGTATTTGACTGTCAAAAACTTAGTTATAAGAATAGATTAAAATTTGTAGGATTAACCTCTTTAAGTGAGAGAAGAACTAGAGGAGATTTAATAGAAGTTTTTAAGATACTCAAAAGCTTCAGCAAAGTTAACCATAGTATTTGGTTTAATTTATCAAACAACAGAAACACAAGGGGACATATTTATAAACTTAGTAAATTTAGAAGTAGACTAGCTTTAAGGAAATTTTTCTTTAGTAAGAGAGTTATAAATGCTTGGCATAGTTTGCCAAGCGAAGTTGTGGAAGCAGAATCAGTGAATGCTTTTAAAAATAAATACGATAAACATAAGAACATGTAAATTAGATGCTAATTGCATGTTGAGTGTTATGCTTAGGCTACGTATAAATTTCACATGTTGACATAAAGTCTGTATGATTTGATTTATATTAATTGGTTTTAGTTAAGAGCCTGATGAGTCTTAAACAAGCATATAATTGCTTCCTGACTCTGTAATGTTATGTTATGTTATAAATGTCTCAATAGCACAGTGGTTCAAGTAATGTAATCTTCTTCAGTGCACTGCCAAGTGGCAGGTTCAAGGTACATATTCATACTTGGAATCTGTTTTTTCGCTCCATAAGAGCACTCCTTAGATAAACAAGTTAATTCCTTCAAAAAGTCTATGCCTTATCATACCTTATGTAGCCTATAACTTGGGAAAAATATGGGTTCTGAGGTGGTTTCCCTTTGCCTTCCTCAGTTATGTGGATTAATTACTTTTTAATCTTGTAGGAAAATATTTCATGGTGAGGTGGGTCCCCTCTTGCCATCCTCAATGGCAAGAGGGGTAATAATGTAATATAAAAGCTTAATATAAAGGTTTAGCGTCCGATTCCTCATACAAGGATGATGTCAAGAACATTCCCCCATCACATGCCGCTACTAATCGATTCTTCCAAACAATCTGAAAAATGTGTGCTGAGAAAAAAAGAGCCTAAACGGTGCCGATCCTGTGATCAAAAATGGTCAGGTGCGATGAAATAAATCTATGGCGCGAAGAAATGTTTTCAACCTACTACAGAAGGTGGAAATAGTAGAACATGAGCGAAGATCAGGGGGCAGAAAGTTTCAATCAGAAATAAAAAGATCCTTAAGGGTGCTGGTCCTGTGATCAAAAGCAGGCAGACAAAATGAATGAAATCTGTGGCAGGTATGAGAGAGGCATCGGTTAACATCATGAATTTTAAATGACCGACCCTGAGGTGAATTTAACTCTCATGGATTCGATTCCCGGCTGTGCTGATCTGAGAGTAAATTCTCAGACATTCGCTGGGCTGTTTATCATATCAAATTATTTTATTAGAGACGCATACAGGTCCATATAACAAAGAAAAATAGAAACTAACAAGTAAATGTATTGAACAGAAAGAAAGTAATTTTAGAAGCAACTGTAATGTTGTAAAAACAATAATTCTAAGTATTTACTTAACACTCTTGACAATTATCACTTGTAAGTAACTTTCAAAATCTACCAGTAAAGAGTACCAGTCATATGGAAAATGTAATAAATTACCATTAATGATTTGAACACGTGGTAGTAAAAGCGATAGATATCAACATAATTGATCATTTCACTTTAATATGTGCTGTTTGAAGAGCAGCATGTGAGCTGATATATGTATGTTGGACATGCCACTTGCAGAACACTAGAGAGAGAGAGAGAGAGAGAGAGATAGAGAGATTGAAAAAGTGTCATGGTAAGGATGTAGTAATAATATGGTGTAATCTTTGCAGAGTCCAAATGTTGTGCTAAAATTGAGGAAGGCGAGTACGGACAAGAAGGTGAAGTGGGAGCAGGGTACGGTTGACAATGAACATATGAACAAGAAGAAATCTAAATGTAAGCTTTAAACTTTGCTTCATTTTAAAATGTAATTTGGCTAAATATAACTGCGCAGTTTTGTTTAGTTAGGTTAGATAATGCTAGGAATATGTACATAAACTCTTCTTATTACTCACTAACACTTAATTTATTGAACATTTGGTTTCAAAGTTACAACACTCCTATCGAATACTTTTATGCAATTGATTAATCCTACTGGTGAGTTCTTTGAATTGTTCAGTTGTTTAAATTTGATGTCATTTTGATGTAATGATGACTTACAGAGGGGATTTAGCGAATTCAGTTAAGTTGTGCGTCAATTGAACGAAGTAAAGCCACGTTGCGCGCGGTTAGTACTTTGTGGACGACTAGTTTGGAAGAACTGTCGACAGCTTTGAAGTATTCTTAAATCCCCTCCTCCCAATGATTATCTATAACCATGGAGGGGCAGAGGAGAAAAATAACAAAAACTACAAAACAGCAACAAAAGAAGAGAAACTCTACTGCACATACGTATGACATGTGTGTAACTATACGGAATAAATTTTTTATAAATAATAGTAAAAAACAATTACAACAATAGCAATTGCAGTGGTAAGTATCATTGGCAATGGCAACATCGAGCAGCATTTAGCCAAATTTAAGCCAGTAAGCAAAAAGCAAACGGGAGTAAAATTGACGCAACATCCACAATCTTGAAAACCAGTGTTATGACTACGACAGAATTGATGATTTTGTAAGTTTAATTTGTTGTTGATATATTTTGATTTGGCATATTGATTTGGTAATGATTTATCAATTTATTGATTGACAATTTGACAGTGATGGACTATTGATAGTTGGTTATAAATAACAAGTGTCGACTGTTCAGAGAATTATCATTCTCATATTGATAAATGCCATTCAATGTGTGACTGCCATAGATGAACTTGAATGATTGATGGTTGTAGGTTGCTGCGTGTATGAGAAGCCGCGCCTGTTTGGAGAGTCTTCATCCTCTGAGGATGAGGATGGGGATTGCTCAAGCCACTGCAGACATCACAAGAAGAAGGACTACCAGCAGAAATCACCCGATCCTGATCAACCTAACGGCAATGCTCCTTAGCTTCACGCCAGCCTAGATTCTAACCTCGCTCCAGTTCTCGTCTCTTTACGTTACTAGAGTGTCATATGAACTGGATCATCTCGTAATGGTACTGATGTAGGAGATTTATTGTAACTGTTATTATTCTGTAAATATTTTATTTGAAGTTAATGAATGCTATCAAATTTTATATGTCAAATACATTATACTAATATCTAAGTGTCTTTGAAAGTACTTATGTTGTCATTTACTTTCTCTAGTATTGTTGGTTAAAATATTTGTGATTTTATGTAATATCTAGTACGTTTATTTGATATGCATTGTATAGGTCCTGATTAGCCCATGCATTTTGCTTTTTCAAATAATTTTTCTGTGTCAGGGGACAGGCCTAATGGGGTCTGTGTCAAGGATCAGGCCTGACAGTGTCTGTGTCAGGGGACAGGCCTAACGGGGTCTGTGTCAAGGATCAGGCCTGACAGTGTCTGTGTCAGGGGACAGGTATGACAGAGTCTGTGTCAGGGGTCAGGCCTGACAGAGTCTCTGTCAGGGGACAGGCCTGACAGGGTCTGTGTCAGGGATCAGGTTACTGTCTCGATAGCCTCCACTATCTGGTCCGCCTTATTGTACGCACTTACCTGAACCAAACTCAATGATATCTGCAGTGCTGTATCCTCTGTGTGTTTCATTTAAGAAATATTTGTACATCATAACCAAATTAAATATTACATTGCCTTCTAACCCGATGCCAGTGAAGACGACGGAAAACTTCAATAATTGCATGGGAAGAATTTGTTTGCTGCTTAGTGTGACCATTTATGAATGCAAATATAAATTAAGTAAAAAATATATTTGTACCTGCTCTATGGCATATTTTGTCTCTTGTATTTGTACTTGGTGTGTCCTACTTGTTTGTATAAATATTTGTCTCTGTAAGTCTTTTAGATTTCTGTTTCAAATATGGGCTAATTGAATATATATTAGCTTAATATGTCAGGCGTTTTCGTGAAGAATCTGTTAGAGATTTTAATTGAAAATATGGTACTTTTGATGATTAGATTTCATACATTTGATTGAATACCCTGGTGTATTAATTTATTGTATTTTTATACAAAATTCTTAGCCTGTTCCAGATAAGTTAGTCAACTTTTGATATTGAATTAATGTTATGCACTGTAATAATAATTATAATAATAACACGCTTTAATCCGTTGTGCTAATTATTCCATTTTCCATGTAACCAGTCCTATGAATGTCCGAGATTTTACTCTCAGATCAGCGTAGCCAGGAATCGAACCCACGAGAGTTCACTTCGTCTCAGGATCTATCATTTAAAACTCTATGACGTTACTTGACGTCGCTAGTAACTGCGCTATTGAGCCATTCATTGTAAATATAGAATAGCGCACACATACACATTAGTGCACTTGTAGTATTCTGCTGTATTTCACCACCTTTGAACTCTACTCTATGCACATCGGTTTAATATTTACAACAGGAGTTTTTTTCAGTAATATAACCATGGTCATATTACATACGGATTAATTGTTAATATGTTGGGAGAGGGAATAGTGCAAAATACCACCGTACATTAGATCTGTTCATTAAGTAGTGTTGTTTGATAATAGATTGCTTTGTAGAAATTGCATAGAACAGTATAATATGAACTGTCACTTGTAGATACAATCACTCAAGGTAGAAAGCTTTGCGGCACCCCTCTTTGTTGGTATAATAATACTACTATTGTTTAACTTCCGTTTCCTCATCCTAAGACAGTGTCAGAGTATCATATCAATTTTATCAAGACAAAATGATCTATAAGAAATTTAGTATAGGCCTAGGGCGTATAAATCCCTAAATTAATTGCGTAGATTTTTCTGCAAACGCTCATTAGATGAATTCTACATATTGGTAATGCTTAGATAGCTACTAGAGCTGCTTTTTAGTTCTTCAATTCAATTTTGATAGTTGGTATAATAAAAGTGATTTTCACTACCATAGATTATGTATCAATGTGTTTTTAATACTTTTACTTACGAACATTGTAGGAATAGTCAGAGTGATTGAGTCTAGGAAAGAATTAGCTTATAGGCTATGAAATACCAAGATATCTGTATACATAACATAACAACAATTAGAGTGCTACTGTCGTTTATGACAACGTCAAGCGCTATTGAGACAATCCTAGCGGGTGAGCAAAAGAAAGGTCCGAAATGGTTCAGTCTAAGATAAAAAAAACAGTCAAAAGATTAATAAAATAATTAATGTACATGATGAATGTACTTAAGAAATATTCTCCAATATATACTGTATTATAGTTGTATGATAAGTAGGCCTAAATTAAAATCCTATTGAATTTAATTCGTTACTTTAAGTGTTAGCAAAAAGTAACATTTTTATTATTCATATTATAATTCATATTATAATTTCTTTTTTCCCGGTGTTGTGCTCGGGTGTGGTTGGATCATTGAAAAATAGGGCAATGGCAAACAATCTGCAGCGTGTGGGCTACGTAAGAGGCGACTAAAGGCAGGAGCTGAGGATGGCTGGAGGGGATTCATCTCACCATGAAATAGTTTCTTCCAGGATTAAATGCTAATTAATCCACGTAACTGAGTAAGGCAACGGGAAACCACCTCAGAAGCAATACTTTTCCCAAGCTATAGGCTACATACGGTATGGAAAAGACATAGATTTTGTGAAGGGATTAACTTGTTGATCTAAGGAGTGCTCTTATGGAGCGAGAACACAGACTTTAAGTATGAATATGTACTTAGAACCTGCCACTTGGCAGTGCACTGAAGAAGAAGGAAGATTAAAATTTTATTAATAATAAAAATTTAATTATTAACTGTGCTACTAAATAACATAATGACTCATTAAAGACAGACTTGTAGTCAAGACTGAAGCTCCGAGACCAAGACCGGACCCATCGTGACCATGGTCAAGATTTGACCTTTGAGATCGAGACCATGACAAAGAAAGGTAACTTGCTCCAAGCTGTGATTGAATGAGGTGGTAAAAATAACAACAATTAGAGTGCTACAGTTATCAATGACAACATCGAGCACTATTGAGAAAAAAACAAGCCGGCGAGCTAAAAAAAGAATGTCCAAAAACGGTGCAAATTCCAAAATCCAGAAATTCAGTCCAAAGTAAAGGTAGTTAAAGAAAAGGTGGTTTAGGCGCAGGTCGCTGCTCATGGACACTGGATGGAAAAGATAGGTCTTCAACTGCTTATGGAACTGCTCATAGGAAAGCAAAGGCTGATGTGATTCAAATGAAGATTTCCGAAGATTGGATGAAAGAGAATTGGTAGATCTAAATTACGTCAATAAGATTTCTATGCTAGTTAATTGGTTACTAGCACACAGGTAGAATAAAATTATTGAAACAACATAATTATGTAACCTACTTGATCGGTCAGGACAGGACTAATAATAATAATAATAAAAGTTTAACGTCCGTTTCCTCATCCAGGGATGATGTCAGGGACGTCCCCCAACAGCACACATCACTACAGATCAATTCACACAGACCAATCTGCGAAAGAAATGTGCTGAGGAGAAGTAAGGTTCTAAACGAAAGCCAGTCCGGTAATCAAACAATGGTCAAGGTAGATTGATTATATCTATGGTGGGAAAAGGTAAGTTTTAAGTTTGCTAGAGAAAGTTGAAAGAGAAAAACAAGAGCGAAGATTAGCAGGTAAAGAGTTCCAGATTGTGGGTGCTGCGTAAGAAAATGACCGTCTGCCCAGTGACGTGAGAATATTTGGAACTGAGTGAAGATCGGCATCGGTGGAGCGAAGTGCACGTGAGGGACGATAGGGAAGAAGAATTTCAGATAAGTAAGAAGGCTTGCCAAATCGCAGAGTTTCGAAAGTTAATTGAGCAATTTTATATTTTATGCGTTGATTAACAGGGAGCCAATGAAGACGGCGAAGTAGAGAAAGAGAGCGAAATTGAAGTCGAGAGGACTTACAAACAACACGTGCAAGAGAATTTTGGACGTTCTGCAACCCATGTAATAATGAATTGCAGGCTATATGACATTCTTATGATAATAACAACAATTAGAGTGCTACTGTCATCAATGACAATATCGAGCAGTATTGAGACAAAATCAAGCCGGCGAGCAAATAGATGGTCCAAAACGATGCAAATTCCAAAATCCAGATAATCAGTCCAAAGTACAGGGTATTAAAGAAAAGGAGGTTTAGGCGCAGGTCGCTGCTCATGGACACCGGATGGAAATGAGAGATGGAAAAGATTCTTGAAAGTTATTAGTGCCGTATAGTATGATGGTAACTTCTTCTTCTAAATACAGACAATTCTAACGTCTTCTTGCTAAATACAGACCGAAGTAATTTGTACAAATGCAATGCTATTTTCATATTTTAAGCAATTCAATATTAATAATTATTATTAAATTGAATGAAGCGAAAATAGAATACTTTGTGAAAAGTCACATAACTGCTCCCACCGAAATGACATACCCTGAGGTGAATTGAATCCTCGTGGGTTCGAATCCCAGCCCCGCTGATCTGAGAGTAAAATCTCGGACATTCACTGGACTGATTACATGGAAAATGGTCTAAATTGCCTAAAGGTTTAAACATGTGGTATTAAAAAGTGGTAGATATCAACATAGTTGATCATTTCACTATAATGCGTGTTTACTTTTTTACCCACTATGAAACGAAAACTCCGCAATTGGCAGCTCATTTTTTAGAAATAGAACGACGTAGCAGCCATGTTGATGGCGATAACTTATCTCTTTTGATTAAAATCAATATTTTAATCGTTAACATCTCTCTCCTAAATCATACAATCTGTCAACTGTACGGGTAAAAAGCCCCCGGTAAGTGGTACCTCCTCGCCTATTTCAAACCGTCCATCGTTGATAGCTTATTTCCATAGATATGTAGGGCGGTAATGTCTAGTAGCGGTATTCAATTGTTTTCTCTCTCACATGGCCCATATTCGTCAATTTTGGGGAACCTCCTCCTAATTTACTTTAGATGGTATTTTTTTGCTAGAATTATGTGAGATATCTACTTTGGGGTTCAATATTTATGTTCGGAGTTGTTTTTCTATTGCCCTTAATTACGTAAAAGTCTATTGTTTACTCAGTTCGAGGAAGTGAAACCGGCAAATGACGCATTTAGTATATTGCGTAATAATCATCTATCTTTAGTGGGCCTAAGTGGTTTTTAGGAAATTTGATATTTATTTTTGTAATCATACAATTTCTCAGTATAAATTAGGTTCTTTGTTTTATTTTGTTAGGAATTTAATATAATTTAAGTTATTTAAACTATTGTTTCTTAAACTATTATTACATAAAACTAGTATGCCAAAATTTTTATGCATCTAATTTACGGACAGTTTTACAATACTCAGCATGAGAGAGAGAATTAATTATATTAATTATATCATGAATCAGCAAACATAACAACAAACATAAGTAGAGATACAAATAAAGGGTCGTCAGTAAGAGCAAAATACACTATCTAGCTGATTACCTGCGCTATTATGTAACAGCAATGCGCATATAAAAATGTGACTAAGAACAAACTTGAAAATGTAAGAGAATAGAAATAAAGATATTATCATAACTTAAATGCAAGATTAGAAATAGAGATGCAAAAAATTAAACCTTGCTATTGTTATCAGGGACTGTATTTCTTAAAATTTATAATTAGATGTTGCTTGTATAATTTAGTAAACCCTGCTGCAGAAGAGCAGTTTCTGATATCACTTGGAATGTCAGATGGCGCTACAATCGTTAACAAATGAATTTATGAAAGCGTGATTAACTTTTTTATATTGATAATTAGTGGACCTGATACGCGTAAGGTAGTTATGGCAAGAAGGTTTTAAGAAGAATAGCTTAGCGGTTGAGGATTGTACAGAGCAAGGAGAGTTCAAACTTTTGAAGATAATTTTGCAACTTCGTAGATTTCTAATACTTTCACTTTTCTCTATCTACATTCGGTAAAGTAGTTCTAAGTACACGATTACAAGCAATTATCATATAATTGCATATAATACAATTATTATATAAATTTACTAGTATTTATGTTAAACATGTTATAAGAAAATGATTACTAGGCATACTGGATGATTTGATAATGGAATCATTTATGTAATCTATAAGCTGTGAATGATGGAATTGAATAGCCTTAGCCCTTTGGTTTTTGGTTATTTATATGTCAGTAAATTCGTTCTCATTGAATTAAAAATAGATCCCGACTTAAGATGAAACATTCATTTGAAGAATTACTGATTGATCTGTGCGTTGCATGTGTTGTATGCACCTAGGTATGGATGCTGTCATGCCACAGCATGCTCAGCCACAGCTGTCACAGCAGCAGTATATGCAGCAGCAGCAGCTTCCACAGCAACAGATGCAGCAGCCGCAGCAAAACGCACAGATAAATAATGCTGTCCGAATGCATCATCCTCAACAGCCGTCTCAGTTTTCCTCAAACCCTTACCATATTCCTCCGCAATTGCTGCACCTACAGCAGCAGCAGCTACAGCAGGCACAGATGCAGCAAATGCAACAGCAGCAGCTTCTACAACATCATTTATCGCAATTTGCTCTACCACCGGGATCAGTAGTGGTAAACCCTAACGGTGGCGCTCCAGTTCGGTATATTTCCAGATTTAATCAACCACCTCCGACAGTGACTCCCTCTCCTGCCATGATTGCCTCCGGTCAGCAGTTTCAGCCGATGCCGCCTCCGTCTCATATGGGTCTGATTAGAACTCCCTCCTCGGAGGTCGGAGGTCACCCCGTGCCTATGTATGGGCAGAATGGTTCTGCCGGTGTTAGGCCTTCCCCCGCCCCTTCTCCCGCCTCTCAACAAGAATATACCGGCATGATGTATCCCAGCCAAACATCAGTGGGTGACCCCTCCATGGTAGGTTCTCTTAGACTACCTTATGTGTAATTGTTGGGGACCTCCCTGACATCATCCCTGGATGAGGAAATGGACGTTAAACCTTTATTATTATTATTATTGATTTAGTTATTTACTTATAGAGCTACAGGCTAATGCAAAGTTTTCCTTCGATTTCCTATACAATTGAATAGTATGTCAGTGATGGAGAGGGCACTGAATTAGAACTATGTATCTACTGTTCCCCTTTCGAACAACCTACCATGAAGCAATCATTTCAGTCATTTTGTGCACATCTGTTTAATCAGAATCAGAGAGTCCACATTAAAACTATACATGTGCCTCATGGCATCTCTCTTAGTGAACTGTCTACTGGCAGATCCATGGCATCAATTGCCTTCACTCTCTTCCTGTCTACATGATTAGATCTTTAAATCATTTAACATTCCTAATCTCGGCACGACTCTGCCTCTATTTCCTTTCATTCTACCTGCTATGACCTATTTTAGTTGACTTTCCCCCGCTCAGAATGTTTCCTATCTAGTTTTTCCTATTTCTTAATTTCTATTTTATTTTTATTTCCTATTTGCATTTATTAACTGTCTGTCTGTAACAACTCTCTCTTGAACTTCTTTATTTGTAACTTTTTAAGTCCAGCTAATCTTATTCACTCTCCATATCCACATTTCCAACGCTTATGCTTCTAGTTTCTTGATATCATACTTCGTTAAGGTCTGTGTCACACATCCATATAATTGAATGGTCCATTAGTTTTTCACTGTCTTTGACTTTGTGGCTTTCTTTAGGCTTTTTGTTAAAAGTTCCTATTAGCGAAGGTCTCTTTCTTACAATCCTTGTCCTTGTTTAACGTGCTTTTTTTGTTTGTGTAACTCCCTGTTGAACGATCTCCCGAAAGCCTCTCTATTGGTCTCCAACACATACAATATCTGATCTATTATCAGCCTTCTCAACACTCTCGTAGTCTTCCCTCCTCTATTAACAATAAGAGAGAGACTTACATTTAATAGGGTGAGGCATAATTTGTATTTCCTTTGGTATCAGACAAAAATTGTTGAGTGATGATCCAAATATGGGAGGTTCTCTATATGTTTGTGTTTTTGCGTATGATATATAATTAAATATTCTAATGTGAACTTGTGTGGTACTTCTGTAGATGTATGCACGTCAGCCTGCCTCAATGATTGGACAGTACGGAGGTCCTCCTAGCAGTGCTATTTATCCCAATCAGCCCGCAATCCATCCGCAGGTTTCTTTTAATTATATTCTATTAATTATCTACATGTAAGTCTTATATTATATATATTTTTATTTATTTTATTTACTGCTTTATTTCAGGTGTAATAACCCATACATCAATCTTACACGTTAAACAAAATGCAACAAGAACCAGGAAAGCAAATAGGGTGTGCATAAATTGAGCTCTAAGACAATTACTTATAGACAATTACTAATACATATACATATATATATATATATGTGTATACACGTATATACGTGTGTATATATATATATATATATATATATATATATATATATATATATATAATAACATGTAGGCATATATATATATATATATATATATATATATATATATATATATATATAAATAAAAAAATTGCCAATTTTATACTCTTTAATTTCTAACTTATGACATTTTTTGTTAAGTACTTACAAAGTAAAAGACCTATAATGCTATAATAAAACATGCATACCAGATGAAGTAAGGAACAGAGATATACAGGGATATAAATATTATTATATGATATTTGGAAAGGTTTTTTAAAATAATTTTTACAATTGTTCAATAATTAACTTTTTATGGTTCGTCTGGACTAGTTGTGGTATGCATTTTGCACAAGAATAGTTACACTTTAATTTTCATTCAAATGGAAGGGAATTCTTTTACTAAAATGTGTTGTTTGGAGGTTCTCTAGGTGTTGAATGTGTTTTTCTGTACATTTATTTTGATGTATCAATGGATTTAACTGAATCGCCCATATACTTAAAACTGGATCGCGATTAGACTTAATCCTGAGCAAAATTAGTGCTCAAGTATGATTAAGTAGTTTAAAAGCGTTAGATAAATATGAAATTAGCTGGTTTTGATTGATTACTTGTTTGATTGACGTTTGGCAGTACACTGCAGTACAAGGAATGCAAGTACCACCTTACCCGCCGCCTATGCAACCCGCCACTCAGACGTTTATTCCTCCTCAGTCGCAGCAGCAGTACGCTCCCCCGCCCCCGCCGCAACCTGCGCCCCGGTACAGCAGCTCTTCTGTGCTCTGGCGTCCACCCACTGATGGAGCCGGTTAGCCATCTTTGTAAACAAAACAATGATATACTATAAATATTTTGTAACTGAATAATAATAATAAGAATAATAATAATAATAATAATAATAACAGCAATTAGAGTGCTACAGTCATCAATGACAATATCGAGCACTACTGAGACAAAATCAAGCCGGCGAGCAAAGAGAAGGTCCAAAAATGGTGCAAATTCCAAAATCCAGAAAATCAGTCCAAAGCATTGAAGATCTATATGTGCCAGTCCAGTTTGTATTTTATAGTGCAAGATATCTTTTACATATGGTAAGCATTTTGAAGCAATCACTGGGGAATTTGTTTATTGTTTGCTCTGAAGAAAGCCATTTTTGTTTCTTGCGTTATTACTTATTATCAGTATTTGACTGAAGAAAGCTCGTGCTAGAAATTAAATCCCTGTCAAAGAAGCTCTTCATATTATTAAGTTCTTAAGATTTATTGACCAGAGTGGAAGGGAGTGTGTCAAATCGACGAGACTGTTTTACAGTAAATTGGAAATTATCTAGTGTTTCTATTTTTAAATCATTAAAATTATTGTAGGGCCTCAGTTCTTTCTGTATGATGTGTACATCATAGTGTTACAGTTGTTTCTGAGCGATGTGTTCATCCTAGTGTTTCCCTGCTACACAGGTGATGTGTTAACTTATTGCTTGGTCTTGCTTCAGGTTACTATCAGCAGCAGCAGCAGGTTCCTGGTGCTGAAGGAGCCATCAGTGATGGAGTGCGGGGAGGAACTATGAAGAAGAAAGAGAGGAAGCATGCCTTAGCTATTATCAATCCAGATAGTAAGGAAGAAATTAAAGTGGACAGTCCTGCTCCACATGCTGATGACACTGCTGCTTCTGACGAGGTACGGTTATTCATACTGTTAATTATTATCATTTACATTTATTAATAATTATTATCATTTACATTTATTAATAATTATTATCATTTACATTTATTAATAATTATTATCATTTACATTTATTAATAATTATTATCATTTACATTTATTAATAATTATTATCATTTACAAATATCAATTATATCATTACTATAACTTATTTATTAACTGTAAACTATTAACACTATATCAGTTAACAATAATGATAATAATTCATTACTCATCATAGTTATACATAGGCAGTTTAGATTAGAATTGAGAATGACCTTTAGCGTAATATTTATAGGTGGCCTAATATACTGTATTTGTAATCTAATTTTTAGGTAGTAGTTAAAAATAAGAAAAAATAATAATTAATTAAATGGTAGTAATTAAAAATAAGAAAAATGAATGGGAAGAGGGTTACCTACGGGAATACGGGAAGACTGTTATTTGGAGTGCTGGATAATTTGATAGGACATTCATAGCTGAAAAGAAAATTTTATTAGAGAAATTGTTATATACCTGCCACTGGGGCAGTACAGAAACAGAGGGAATAGTTTATTTTGATGTTTGCATTAAAAATCGTGTCTTTAGATGTTGAACCTACGTTAATGAATAAATTAAATAGTTGAACTATAATAAATGATTTGTTAAAATTGAATGAATAAAATCTAATGTAAATAAAATGTAGATTCTAAATTTCAGTTGAATTGTTTCTGCGTAGGCATCTCGTCGTAGTATAGCGAACGACTTTGCATCTCAGGTTGCTAGATTAGCGAAACCGTCAACAGATCATAATGGCGCTCAGCGAGCCAGCTCAGAGCAGCGAGCTGTCACAAATGACGAAACGGGTCTTAGAGGAGCTCGGAGCGGCTCCGTCAGCTCTGACTTGTATTCTGCTGTCGTCGATGGTGCATCGGGGCTTGTGATTGGAGGTAGCTTGAATCCTGCAGTGACCGGCGGTACAGTGGGACAGTTGTCAGGTGTGGGTTCAGCGGTCTCTGATGATGCTGTTGGACATGTAGTGGAGGGGAATGCGTACTCTGCTGGAGCTGACGGTGCTGTGGAGCGAGTGGAAGGACTGGGTGGAGATGATGATAGTGTGAAGGTCGTTGATGTGGGTGGTGAGGCACCGGTGAGCGAGGTAGAGTCAGGAGCTGTGGTGCAGGGCCCAGCTGTGCTGCAGGCTGAGAGTCTTCCTGCAACAGTTGCATTAGGTTAGTGGGATAGTAATGTTGATGCCAGGAGATCTTTGTATATATCTGATCGGCGTATGTTACAACCCGGTGCTGTTTTACTCTTGTGTGTTACAATCTGGTGCTGTTTTAATCTGTTACGCTACTATTGTGCATGTTTCTGCATTTATTTGTGTTTATTCAATTTAAATATTTACTCAAATGTTGAAATAGTTGATTAAAGTCATTGAAATTAGTTAGATATGATCTGAAACTTGCTCTCTTCAGAAGCCACCTTCAGATTAATAGTTAACATTGCATGACAGGCAATATAAAAGTGGTGTCTTTCAATTAAGTATTACTCAACACTAATGGTGATATTTCATTTGTAGGTTTTGCATAATTTGCCTTTCTCTGAATGCAAGCATTGAACACTGGGGTATATTGTCCCAATACTCTGAATTACTCCTTTTGAACTCATTATAATTTTTATTCCAGTAGATTCAATTTATTTTGTCAAATTTAATTGAACACTTCATTTTGTGTTGATTGTCATACAACTTTATTTCTCAACTTGAGGTTGGTTTGGCTTCCGTAAGCACTAACTGAATTGAGTTTTATACCTAGCTCAATCAATCAATCAATAAGAATTTAAAGTCCGGTTCCTCGCCACAAGGCCAAGTCAGGGACGTTAATGTGATAGAACAATGCCTAACTGCATTCTGTAATAATATTTAAAACTTTATGAAAAAATAATGACGATGTCTAAATTAATTCTCTTTCACTCTGAGGATTTTTAACTCTTGCTCACTCTGTAATAAAGAGGAAAAATGTATATTTTAGATTCAGTCACCAAAGTTATTTGATAAAGTTGAATGTCTCGATTCACCGAATCGTGTTCTTGTAAATTTTATCATGTGGACTTCGTAGGGGCTGTTTTACTAGTGAAAATATACATGTACATATTTTGTTTAGATTCTGAAGTGGAGGTCAACAACGACACACCTTATAATGGCACATTGGACGTGAGTTCTGAGGATAAAGGAGATATCGGCACAAGTGACGAGTCGTTATCATCGAGTGGCATGGCACTTGTTGAGCCCAATTCTGGCACCACCGTGCTGAGTGGCACTGCTGCATCATCGGTGATCGAATCTGCAGTGGCAACGACTGCTGTGGAGGTTCTAAAAGAAGAGAAGGTTGATGATGATGATGTGAAGAAGTTAGACGATGTTGTAGACAATGGTGCCTCCCATGTAGCCTCTGATCAGAATTCATCCACAGATGCTCCTTCTGATTGTAAGCTAATGCTCTTAAATTTTAATTATTTCTTTCTTGAGGATAAATTGTGGACAGATTAAATGTTTTGTAGGTTTGTCAAAGTAAATGAAATTATTTTGACTGTTCTGCTTCTGTACTGTTTTATTTTATACTCTATTGTGCTACAAAGTCTAAGCTATTAAATCTAGACAAGTGGATTCAAACGTTTTTAGTGACCTCTTAGCTTTATTCTAATTTCCCCCATTTGATTCGTGGCTAGTCACACTGGTTCTGATGAATTTCAAATATACACATTGATGCATCACTGGAGGGAGAACTTTTTCTGATTAACTTTTCATAGTTCATTTCATTGCTGCAACTAAAGCAATTAAAAAAAGTGATACAATTGTTGAGACCTTCATGTAAGTATTTGTTGAAATCTACTTGCAGCCATATCAGAGTTGCCAACTTCTACTCAGGGTAAGGGACTCAGAAAGTACGACAGAAATTTTCTTCTAGAGATGAAAACAAAGAGGGAGTGTTGCATTAAACCTAAAGATCTGCCTGACATGCCTGATGTGGTTCTCAACTCAGTAAGTGCCAGTTAGCTCTATGCTCTTTCATAGTCTCCTTTCTCTGCTCAAATTGTTCTTTCCTATCCTACTTCAACTAAAGATTCAATGATCTACACATTTTAGATAATCTATTTGTTTTTAAATATTTTGTACTATCTTCAATATGGGGTCCTGCCGCATTGAGTAGGGACAGGCTCTAAATTAAAGAGCTACTTGGGTAGATCTCTTACGAGGCCCTCGAATTCTCTTCAGACTTATAATTCTCATTGAACTCTTTATACTCTGTTATATAGCTAGCACTTACTTGTTGATTTTCACAGTACTGTTTAAGTAGTGTGTATTGTTGTAGTTATTACAGCTTGCTATATTTTGTATCTCTTGCTAAATGCCCTATGGACCTTGCCTACAACCACTTCTCGTGAATTTTTTAGTTTTATTTAGTGTACTCTTATTCAAGCCCTTTCTGTACAGCAGTCTCGACGACCAATTTTGATTATGACACTGCCATATAAGTGTTCATTAATAGTAATAATAATAATAATAACTAGTTTGTGATGAGTTAAGGCTAATCTAGTGTGACAAATAACCAAGTTTTGCATGATATTGCAGTTGGACAGGCATAATTTAGCTTGCACTGTGACTGGCTGGCATTACATATTTTATTGTTCTGCATTCAGTATCGAGCCAGCTATTGCTTACCAATATCGTTGCATGCAATATTTGTGTATTTATTTGTAGCCTAATGCTGCGGATCGTCTGCGACCCAACCAATTCAATACAATGCCTCAGTCTGCTTCCTATCCCAGCTTTGATTACTTCACACCCAACTTCGTCAACCCACACATGGGTATGCGGCCGCAAATGATGCGTGGAGGCCCCCCGCCCCCAGGTATGGGTGGGATGGGCTACGGGATGAGGAGCGTGGGGTCCAAGCCTGATTTGAATCCTCACAGGATGGTCATATCGATCAATAAAGATGTTGAGCTGAAGAGATCAGAGAATGCTTGGAAGCCAGCGTCTATAGTTAAGAAAGAGGAAGTCGTGGATCCTGAGGTCGCTAAAACCCAGGTGAGATGGTTGCCGATGTGTATAATTATGAAATTACTAAAACCCTTGTAGTAGTTGATGGTGTGTTGAACTGGTGTGCTGAGTTGTTCTCTTTCTCGAAGGAGGGTATTGCTTAGCGTGTTCGTAAACCATGAATTTCTTGTGTACTTGTGAAGTGGTGAATGCCACTGTAGGTAAGAAGCCTCACAGCACTTGTTGAACGATTGATGGTAGCACAATTTTCATTTTTCTTGCACTCTCTGTGAAGTAAAATCATCACAGTTATTAGCGACAAGTAAATGGTTATCACTAACCTCTTCTGCTACGATGTTACAATGGACTTTTTTCATATGCAAATGGTCAATAATGTATTGCCGGAATATCAGTGTAACCAATATGCCTTCCTGATGTTTGATTTTATTGGCTGCTGGACTGTTGTCTCCTATATTCTGCAGCTTGGTATGCTGCATTACACAGGAATGTTCTTTTGACTTTGAGGTAAATGACATTGCATTAATGCTGTAACTGCTATTTTTACATTGGAGCATGAGCGCAAAATTATTATTATTTAGTGTCATTATTTCATTATTTCAAACAACAACTTAACACTATGTGACAACAAAAAAACAATTGTCAGTGAACAATGGCTTGTGGTTTCCTGAAGGGCCCTTAGGCCATCTAGCAGGACACCAACAACTTAATATATACAGCATAATACATAATCATCGTAAATGTTGTAGTACTACCTCTGTTACTACTATCAAGTACACTGTGTCATGAAAGAAGATGTCCGATTGTTTATGCTCACAGAACATTGCATTATTGCTGTTACTGCTATCAAGTATACTGTGTCATGAAGGCTGATGTCTGATTGTTTATGATCACAGAACATCTACAAGACGGTGCGGAGTATTCTCAACAAGATGACGCCTCAGAAGTTGGAAGTTCTCATTCAGCAGGTTGTGGACCTGGAGATCAACACAGAGGAAAGACTGAGAGGAATCATTGATATTCTCTTTGAAAAGGTTTTAGTCTAGCATTTAATAGAAAACGAATTCATTATCTACGCATTGTACTTTTGTTTAATATTTAAAACCTGACGCGGTAGTTTTCATATATGCCTGCGCACATTATATGTAGCGTTCTGATTTTCCTGATAGCTTTAGCATAAACTTAAAACGCATTTTATTGCACGATCCTTCCTGCTCCTTAGTTATTCGTGCTAAGCGCTCTGATTCTGCCTCACCTCTGCTGCAGCAACATAATTTTCTTAAAATTCTAAAGCCTATTGAATTAAAATCTTGCCTGACAACATTCAAATGCCTGAAAAAACTCAGCCTCGGCATATCTTACTGATTATTGTATACCACTAAGTGCTGGTCCGTTAAAAGAACACTTGCTATCTGTTGCGTAGGGACGTAAAACTTGTTGTTCCCAATTGTCAAACAGTTTCTTCATTTTTTATATCAGGTCCGAAAATGTGGAATGAATTTCTACATTCTATACAACATATATTCACCTGGTAGCTTAAAGAGAATCTCAAATGCGTCTTTTTTATGGACTGTAGAGTTCTGATATATTGATGACTGTTTGTTATTTGATTGACAGGCTATCAGTGAGCCCATCTTCTGCCCTGCCTATGCCCAGCTGGCTCACAAGATGATAGGGGTAGGTAAACTGTAACAGGAGTTGCGCATTTTCGTACTTTTATACTTATATTTGTTTGGATGAAGCATTAGACACATGAACTGATTCCAACTCTGCGTTGCAATTCATTGTGACAGTTAATTATCAGTAGTTGAACTGTGAGGTCACAGTTTATAATAAATTATAATAAATAATAAAAATAAATAAGTTAATAATAAATAGCTAGTTATAATTTATTAAACTTGCGCGGATACATTAAAGTTGATACCATGCATTAGAGGTGGAGAGTATTCTTTGATTCTGTTGTAGTTTATTAAACGTATGCAGAAACATTAAGTTAAAGTTGGTACTATACATTAGAGGTACCGAGTTTTCTTTAATTCTCCCATCTATGCTGCTTTAAAGTGCAATTTAAAGGAAGATTCTTATACTTCCTGTTCCTGATTTTCAAAATTCCAGTAGCATTTTTATATTTTCGTCTATATTGACTAAATCCCTCTGGATTCGGCACTATTACTTGTGTATATTGACATGTAGATGAAAGTACCGCTAGATAGTAGTCCAGAAGAGACAACAACATTTCGTAAGCTGCTGCTGAATCGTTGCCAGGAGGAGTTTGAGAAAGATAAACTAGACGACGCCAACTTTGAGAGAATTAAAGAAGAAATTGAGAAAGAAACATCGGTATGATTGCAAGTCACTCATATATTTAAACATTTTGATTTTTTTGGAAACTGATGAAAATTGGCATATAGACAGGAAACTACTTGTTAAATGTGACATTCTTAGTTTCTTATGTTGCTGTTATCTGACTAGATTTCTTATTTGGTGGTTTCTTATTTTAGTGTACTTATCTTGTTAATTTATGTAATTTATTATTTAATATTTCTAATCCCGGCCCTAGTTAAACTGGTATTCTAGGGAAAAACTGGTAAAGCTAAGGTTAACGTCTGTTTCCTCACTCGAAAGAGATCTCAGTGATGGGCGAGCCCAGGATTTGAATTATTTATTATTATGTTTTTTATATTATTTACAACACATTTTATTGTGTGAAAATAATATATTGTAAAGTCTAGAGCTTAGTTTGACATTAGTGATGGACAAAGACTATGTGTGGATGATGTTGTAGGAGGACAAGAAGAAAGCTCTGGAACAAGAGCTGGAAGAGACTTTGTACAAGTCTCGCAAGAGATCTCTGGGTAACATTAGGTTAGCGATGCTTTCTAAATTACCTGATTTTGTAGCTAAATGGAGCATTGAACTACTCTAGAAATAGCAAACAGACAGCAGATACAGAAATATAGTTATGCCATTTATAGCATAGTCTTTACTTGTGTAGAAAAACTCTGTATGTTTCTAAAGTTTTACACAGGCTGTATTTCTCTTCAGCAGAGTTTACTGTTATGAGATGATTTTATTTAGATTAACTAACTTTACGCATGTTGACTAATTTCTGCTACACACAAATTAGTCAATATGCACATAGATGTAAGCAAAAATTAAGTCGTTTTATAGAAATTCACCTGCAGTCTAAGAAAGAATGTCTATTCGTATCCAGACCCTGGTTAAACTGGGATTTAAGGGAAGATGATGCTGATGATGATGATATAAATTCTCCTGCAGGTTCATCGCGGAGTTGTTCAAGCTGAAGATGTTGACGGAGATGATCATGCGTGACTGCATACACAAGCTGCTGAGGAACAGGGATGAGGACAGCTTGGAGTGCCTCAGTGGACTGCTCACCAACATTGGTAAGGGTCTCGACCTGGACCCTGCTGCCGGTCTAAAAAAGGTCTGCCTTCACTTTACTTTTTTTAGTAGCTGATATTTTTTTGGTATTTGATTGGTTGATTTGGTAGCTTGGTTACCAATAGTAATATTTATTATTATTGGTAACCAAGCTACCAAATCAACCAATATTTATTATTATTATTATAATAAAAGTTTAACGTCCGTTTCCTCATCCAGGGATGATGTCAGGGGCAATGTACACATTGACTACATTCTGCAACACATTAGCTGTAAAACTAGCTCCTAGTAGATTATCTGCTATCGATAGGCATTGTTTTTGCTATTTTTAACATTTAACTAGGCTTTGACTAAAAGTTAATAATACAGATTTTTTGTTTTTTAATGCCTTTCGTGGAAAAATGAAGCTGTCTTCTTGGAACTTCTTCCTGTTGCACATAGAGAAATTTGCTGTATTTTAACTGCAAGTAAGAGAATTAAATGATTTTTGTGCAACAATGTAAAATATTTAGTGATTTTAATTACATTTTCATTTCTTATCGATGAAGAGTCTATGGTGAAGAATCTATCATTAAATTTAGGGATAACGCTTTGATATGTTATTGATTTTATAGAAATGCTAATTTTCAGGTCGGACTCGATGAGTACTTCAATGAGCTCAAGAAGCTTGCCTGTGACAAGAAGAATATATCTTCACGTATTCGCTTCATGCTTCAGAACGTCATAGAGCTGAGACAGGTCTGTTGCCTTCTCTACTTTTGATCATTCGCTTTAGTTTAGGACCTTTATTCTCCTCAGCACATTTCTTTTGCAGATTGGTCTGGGTGAATTGATCTGTAGTGATGTTTGTTGTTGGGGACGTCCCTGACATCATCCCTGGATGAGGAAACGGACGCTAAACCCTTATTGTTATTATTATTATTATTATTATTCTCTACTTAGTTATTAATTAAAACTAAACTTTTACAGCACTTCGTAACAATCTCGGATGCAATCTTTGTTCTTGCATCTGTTAGATATATTTAATTGAACAAATTTTTATATACATTTTTAACTGTATAATGATTCTTTGATAATTTTCTTGTGCTGGAAGTTTGTTATCAAAATGACAATGTGTAAATGAATTTCTTATGGTTTTTGGTTAATAACTTCGAAGCTATAAATGCCAAAGGTAAATAGTTATAAATATATGCCGAAGCTATGATTATACTTATATTTTAGATCTTTTCTAATTGTGGATTTTAGATATACTTTTCCTTTGTCTATTACCACTGACAGAACAAATGGGTGCCGCGTCGTGTGGACAACAATCCTAAAACAATAGAGCAGATCCACAAGGAAGCGGAGAACGAGAAGTTTGAAAAAGAGCAGATGATCAAGAATCTGCCGAATATTCCTCCGCAGTCGGCTAACAGGGGTCGTCCCCCGGCGGGTCGCGGTGGACCGGGAGAGGATGGCTGGACGTCGGTGACTCCAAAGAGTCGTGAGAAGATAGACGCAGACAAGCTTATGAGGATCTCCAAGTCGACGCCGCTCGACGAAAACTCGATCACACTGGGGCCGCCTCGCATGGGTGCGGGTGGGTGGGGGTCAGGCAGTCGTGGCGGGGGCAGCAGTAGGTCGCAGGAGGCTGACAGCAATACTCCCGCTAACAGGTACATACCGCACCGTATAACACGCGTCACTTCTGTCGCGCAGAATTTAATTGTCTTGCTCAGCGATGACTGGGGGGCATATTTCTATTTCAGCAATGAGTCTTTTAGGCAAATAATAACAATTTGAAGATTCTTAATAATAGAATTTGAAGATTCTTATTTAATACTTCTAGCCGTCACAGACGAACGAAAGAAAGTAGTGGTGTCGTAGCAATATCACCTACTGTATTACTCCTCTTATTCTGAACCTGTATTCTAGAAACTTTACTGATTGGTTATTAAGTTGTTGGTGTATTAAACTATTACTAATTTAAGTGTGCCGTTTTTTAAACTTAAAAACTTTTATTCTTTTATCTTAGCTCAAATCTGAGCAAATACGAACAGCGTACCTGGCAAGTGTTTTGTAGTTTACTAATGAACAAGTAAACTATTTGAAAAAGATGATTACCACCAAGAGCTTTTGTCTCAGAGGTAATACAGTAAATAGTAGTTAACAAAAGTAAACAAAATCTGCATTACAAAGTCTCTTCTCTACTTGCAAAATTTGTTACCTCTATCATGACTAGTGTTAGGTCTGTAGATCATCAATGTACAATGCTTGGCCTATTTGCAGGTTTGCGGCACTTGACGGGCGAGACGCTTCAAATGTAGGTCGACAAATGCCCTCGTCGATGTCTAGAGGTAAAAGCTTTCCTCAGCGTCTTCAGGACGACCAGCGTTCTTCATCAGTGGGGTAAGCCTGTCAGGCATTCTGCTTTTTCATCTCTGGATCTTTTTATTAATATAATTATTTTAATTATCTATCAGCTGTCCACCTATCAGAGGAACAAATTATAATTTGCTCCTCTGATTGACCAGTGCTTTTTCATACCTTGAACATCTTTTCCATCAGAGTCCATTCTGTGTGCGAAACTAATTTTTATCAGGAAATGTTTGTACATAAATTCTCGTCTATTTCGTCATTTCAAGTTATATTACAAATATGAGTGTTGTGGGGATCAGGGATAGGTGGCTCAGTCGATATTGAGCTGGTATTAGATATTAAGATATTAGAATTAGTTTAAAAATAAAAAACCTAATTTTTGTGCGATTTGACAGGTCAATCAAATTTACAGAGACTTATGTCTTTTTTTTATTGTTTTGCCGTTTTATTTCTAGGTTTTAGATTTCGTTGCTCAATCCAATTTTAATTGTTGTTGTCCTGTAGATAGCGGGATACATTTAAACCTCTGCAGACTCGAGACTGTCGTGCACTATTGCCTGTAGAGTAATGTGGGATTTGATTGTTTTCAGGTACGGACGCAACAGTCCACGGCTGATGACGCCTACAGGCAGCTCTAGAGAGGGCAGTAGAGAGAGCAGCAGCTCTCGCGTTGCCTCATCCCGACCTGGCGGAGCGTATGGAAGCAGCACTCCACCGCAGGCGGAGTTACTCTCATCAGCCGTACGATCACTGCCTGGCTCAGGAGAGCTCAGTAGAGACTCCAGTCTGAGCAGAGGTGCCACACCTTCACCCCCCGTTCTGTCAAATATTTCAACAGCCGCCAGCGGGGGGCTCGAGTGTGAGCCCCTGCCCGTAGCAGCTGAATCCAAACTACAGTACCTTCTGAAGGAGTATTTTAGCGAGAAGGACATTGAGGTTTGCAGTTATAGCGCATTTATCTAATTGTATGTTTCATTGTATATTTAAATTGATCATTTACATTCTGGTTTTTTTTTGTTGCTAGTGATATATTTTTATAGAATATTTTAATCCTGTTGTTGGTGATTACCTGGAAAGGTAATCGCGAGTTTGATTAAGTAGTCATCATTGTGTAGCATTTCACTTGTTGTCGACTCTTGTTCAATCCCTTTTAGTTTACTTTTTATATATGTATTAGTAACCATAACAGGCTCTTGTACTCCTAATTCTGACTGTGCTGCCATATTGGCTATTTATTATATTGTCTTTGCTTTTTTGCAGCTTCTTCTAATATATCTTCTTCGCAGTTAATCCTCTATCCTAAATTCTTCTGTCTTACCTTTGTAACGCATTCAGCATCTTTCAAAAATAACCTTCTGTCACCATGGAAACACATTCTACCATCAAGAAATGAGTGAGTTTGTTTAGCTGGCTGAAGTAATTAGTTGCCATCAATTAGACTGTTTGCAGTACGCAGTATATTTGATAATTGTTACAGGAAGCCTTTTTGGCAACAACTGAACTCAGCCTTTCACCCGCCATGTTTTCATCTGCCGTTAGTTGCGCCTTAAACTATTCTCTGGAGAAAAAATTGTTTGATCGGCAGTTAACTGGACGGTTAATAGTTTTGTGGTGGGAGAAAAGACTACTAAGCATTGAGCAGTTATTACGAGGGTTAGTAGAGGTTCCTTTAATAAATTCTGTTGATATTTCTAAATTGAATTAACTATCAATATACTGATAATAGTATTATCAGTATTATTACTGATAGTATTTGGCATTATATTAGTGTGTCTTCCTCGCCGATTTGATTTATAGTGGTGATTAATTAGTGTATTTTTATTCACTTTTTGAATGCAACTGTTATAAATAATTTAATATTAGTAGGATGTACTGATTCAATATTAGTCATTTAATTAATTTTTAAAAATATATGTTTTATAAAAGTATGTGATTCTATTTCACTGACTGGCGTACGAGTTGGTAGCTCGCTTGCCTGATAAGCAAGACTTCTCAGTTTGAAACCCCATCATAACGTCTCCAACAGTTGTGTATTAGCAGAGACAGTATGATAGTGTTTCTCTGTTAAGCTATAGCACAGAGATCAGACTTAGTTTTATAGCTTATTTAAACTTACTTAATAGAATCGGTTTGAAATATTGCTTGTTGCTGCTTAATGACATCAATAAAGTTTCATTTCATACTCTCATTCGTGACAGACTGCAAGACATCCTCGCGTCGATGCCTGATCTGATCGTCGACATACCGCTAGCGTGGGACTACCTCAGCTCTATGTTGGAGCCGCTGATCACGTCAGAAGTGGTAACACTGCGACATCTACTGACAGCCTGTGATAGCGCGGGACTAAGAGCCAGTGCCGCTACGTTCATCTCTCATGTGCTCAAGGCCTGCCAGTCGTCGAGAGATAGAGAATTCGTTCAGTCGCTGTGGCAGAGATCAGGGCTTCGATGGGTCGATGTTGTCAGTTCTAACGTTACAGAATTTCTGAAATCTGAGGTTCCCATCGATTAATCTTATATGTAGTTAAGTTCTCTTTCATCCCTGATATCATCTGTTGTCACTGGCAGTGCCTTCGTGTTTGGATTAAATGGTGAATTGTAAGAATATTTTACACAGTGAATGAATAATAATAATAATAATAATAATAATAAAGGTTTAACGTCCATTTCCTCATCCAGGGATGATGTCAGGGACGTAGAGGTAAAGACTGTTGTTAAGACTGAATTAAGTGGTCCGTTATAATTTAAATGATTGGTGTGGTTTAAGTGTTTTAAGTGTTTTGTGAATTACTTTGATATGATGTTTGCCTGACGTATAATGTTTTCTTATCTACATCGATATGATGCGTGTATGAAGTGATTTCATTGATTGATTTTTATTTTTGGTTCTAATATACATGTACAACTCCTATTCTTCTTCATATTCTTCTTCTGTTGTTAAATGTGTGACGGCATTAGTTATTCAGAATTGTATTTTATATTTCCTTTTAAATTTATAATCTGAATTCAATACTTTAAATATCGATTACTTATAATTATATTATTTTACTTATAATTATATTATTTAGACTCAGATTCAAGCAATTTTTGCTGAACATTGTGCTTTGTATCCAATATTGTAGTTAACAAGCTTAGTATTCTGCTACCTAGGCAAGTGTTAGTGTGCTTTATGATAATACAATAAATTATGTATTTGTATTATGTATTTGATTGTTGTGTTACAGAATCTAGATTATCTGCCAGTGGATTGATGAAGAAGATAATCATCGTGCTGTGATATCATCTTGAGCAGTGATATATTCAGCGAACTGTTAGGTCATTAAACTCATCTGCTGCTAATGTTGTTGCTGATCGTACTTTGTAACTCTGTGATTCCGATGATTAGGGGTAATAGTGACAAATATGGTGATTACCGATTAGTTTAGTAACCCTGTCACTGGTTGCCTCAAATAGAGCCCTGCTCTTTAGCCTTGACTTCGTGTTTGAAACGGAAGTGACGTAAAGGTATGTTGCATTAAGAATTTGACATGAAATACATATACTCTAAATTTGTGTCGAGGCTAAACGTCTAATTTCCTTTTGAATGCCAATAATACTTCTGACTTTTTTAAATCTATTCATGTGTCTACATGGAACTGAATTACAAAATCTCAAAGTCTAGCACTTTTTAATATTAACATTCACTAGCCTGTGCATGTTAAGCACTCAGACTATTAGCTGTAGTTGTATTACTACAATCATAATATGAATTTGACGTTAGTTCTTTCGTCTGATAGTGATATAAGTAAACATAATTACGTGTGATGATGCTTGTACTGCCTTCGATTCTTTTCGTCTACAACTAATACTGCACAGAACTGACCTGCGGCATGATGCTACTGAGTTATTAAAAGAAGAATATGAACTAAATTATCAATGCCGATTAATTTATTGTAGATGTTGTGTTGTATTTCTAATATTTGTTGATTGAGCTGTAAATTTTTATGTGGTTTTAGTAGATTGCTAGAAGGTGCTGTGTATTGCCACTGTTTTGTTGACGTATTAATTCGGCTATGTTAGCTAGTGGGGGCTTCAGAGAATATTATGGGATTTCCTGATCGAATTCTATATCGATAGTTGAGTATAGTGTTCAGTGGCCATGTTGGCTGTAGTTTAATCCTTCACTATGCGTAATAAATGGGCCGCTTACCGTTGCATTTTACTGGAGGAATGGTAACATTTTGTGCAGTTTTTAGGTGTGATGAAAGTAACGTTGAAGGGATACTGTAATAATGCCTTAGAATGCCTGAATGTCTTAAGAAATGTTACAAAAGTAATGTTGATTTTTTAAAAGCAGCTTTGTTCTGACTGATGACTGAGAAACTTTGAAGTGAATTTATTAGACTTTTATAGTTTAAGGAAAGGAGATTATAATTTTGGAGTGAATACTGTTTGATGGCTTATGTTATAATTGAAACAAGTGTCTATAAATGACTGGTGTGGGTAGCATGATTGATACAAAGTAGAGGTTTATTTTTGATGTTTTATGATAATGAAATTTTATTTATACTTTTTGACGTTTAACGGTTTTTTAAGTTTATTACTTTGTACATATTTAATATAAAGCTTACTTAATCTATTGATGTATCTTTTAGCATATTTGTCATGTGTATTCTGTAGTAATATATTATTTAGACAGCGTTAATGCGCTTACGGCTAGATTTAGAGTGACAGTGAGCTGTGCTCCTGAAGTCAGGGATTTTGAAAGTGGTTAAAGAATAGTTGAAGAGTAAGTATTTAACTGGAATTAAGTAAATTCATGCAGTGAAGCTGGCTAATGTTTAGGTCATTAAATACTGTTAAGAGTTTTGAAAAAAATAAAAGCGATACTATTGTATTTTTTATGTAGCTATAGTATTATTTGAAAAGTAAACCTATTTTTAGTGGTGCAAAGCAATCTTTTTTAATGCATTGAAAGTATATTAATGATTGATTTTAGGATCACTTTGTAAAAGAATTAAGAAATTTCTCTAGTACAACGAGTTATTGCCCTTAATTTTAGTGTGTTGCTCAGTGTTTGTGAGCTCTATTTGGCAATTTGCTATAATGTTGTATGTTAGCAAATAAATCTTCATTTATATGCTGTGACCGTTTTAATTCAGGATGTAAAAAGGTCCTCTATTCATTGTGTGTTTAATGTAAAAATTATTGTACTCTTTTGTAATGTGCTTGATCAGTTTTCAGTGGAAACTTACTTGGGTATAGTAGTGTATTAGAAAGTATTTTGTCAATGGAGCAAGTGCGTAAGCTAGACATAAAAGGAAGTATATTTGAAAAATGTTCCCCATGTTTCAACTTCATTAACAGATTAATAGCATTAATTAAAGTGAAACTACTTGAAAAATTGTAATTCTGTGCACAAGTAGAAGATATTTATGCGATTGAGACAATAGCGCAGTAATTGGTTATAAATAGAATCTTGAAAATGCATGTACAATCTGTTAAAATATTTGATCGGAAATATCGGTGGATTGTGCATCTAATGACCGCAATGGAGGTTGTAGTTGCGTACGATGGCATTTATGATCAAACTCATTGGCTAGTTTGCATGTTAGTATTGCTGTTGCGTGCTGTACTAATTTTTGCCAGGTTTACATAGAAATCATTGGTTAGTACTTGGTAGTAGTTATTAATAGCAAATCGTTGTGCTGTTACTGAATGTGCATCTGTAGTAATAACCGACTGGAGAGCCCATATAACTTCTATAAAGGGTATAGAACATCTTAGAATTGAACTGCTGCAGTTCTAATATTATATAATGCATTTAAAAATGAAATCAAGTTGGTCTCTCTAAATAGGTTTTCCTACTTGTTTGATGGCAGTTTAAATTTATTCTTTAAATAAATTTTTTCTTTACATTTATTGCAGCTTTATATATATATATATATATCTATATATATGTATGTATATATATATATACATATGTATATATATGCATATGTATATATACATATATAATATGCACCCAGTATGTGTATTTTAAACAGTATTTCATGATGTTAAATTTTTCGGCTGATTTTAATATTTTTAAGTTTTATAGTTTTTACACTGCTTATATTTATGTGTACTAAATCGGTTGCACAATTTTGTCGGGTTCACTTTTTGTTACGGTTTTATATAAGAACATAAAATTGAACATGTTATTCATAAGCGTTACCTACCAGTGGGTGTGTGCTAAATTAAGTATCACGAGTACATGATTTCTCATCCGTCTCTGATATCGCTGTAGACGATCAAACTGACGTTGAATTTGGCTTTACTGTTTTCGAGTAATGAGATATAACTAATTTATTGAAAGACAAGAATTTCTCATGCATATGTTGGGTGTCTATAAATTTACAATGAAGACGTACATTTAAGAATATTTAAATGAAGATCTTTCTAAGTGATTGACATACGCTGGTCACTTGTTTAGAGCTGCTACGCAGTTTGTTGCAGATTGAATCGTAGGGCTGTTAAATGTATATATTAAAGCACAATTTTAGTTTAATTTAGGTAGGCTGGCCTAAATTAGTCCTGAATTACTGGCCAAAGTGTGCTGTGTTAGATCAATGGACATTAGATCATTAAACGATGATGATTGATTTGATACTTGTCTAATAATTTGTTTTGTAGAGTTAGTCGTGAAATGGGTTAAAGACTAAGTGAACTGGGCAGAAAACTTAAAAGTGCATTCTACGCATTAATTGTTTCCTTTGCTTTATTTATTTCAAGCGTGTGACCTTAATTTCGATTCTTTACTCGATTGATCTTGCAGCTTTGCATGCGAGGACTGAAGTTAAAGTGCTCTATCTCTGCAGATGTAGTAATCAGCAGCGTTACTAAGTAATTCTGTGCGAGTGAGCATTTACACAAGGTGCTAAATCAGTAGACCGCCTGCTGGTTTATTCTAATTATACTACTAATTAGTGCAGTAGTTATGTGCTATGACTGAGTACACTATTGGTAGAACTATGTAGTCGTACACTTTTTTTTACAGAGGTTGGTAGGAAATGTCAAAATATAAACGAACTTGTTGCATTCTATTTTGTGTGTATATATTGTAAATATTTCTTTTAACATCATATCTAATGTAGCCAAAAGTGAATTTAATGGATTGATTCTTCCTCGCAGACAGGCAATTGTATGCCATTGATATACTATTGTTTTGTTGAATTATATATAGTAGATTTTATGTAATATAATACTATATCGTCTGTATATAGCTGCTATTTATATGAGCGTGTTTTAATGATTGTGTTTATCAGATTTTCTGACGTAATAAAACGTCGTCAATGACGATATCGAGCACTATGGCATTATAACCCATGTGAAGAGAACAAAAGTTTCATTGAGCAATTTAATTAAACCTGCAGAACTCTAGATAAGTGAGAAGTACACCAAACCTGATGCTCAACGTAATTAATGGACATCCAGCTGGTGACAGTCTCTTAATCATTACTTTACAAAAATACAAAATATACAACGTCTCTGTGCCGCTGCGCTAGAACAGTGTTTAACTTCGTTATATGGCTTCGAGGAAGTAGTCGACTAAATTATTGTATTATGAAACCCTCAAGAAAAAGTTTTTAACTTCTAAAATAAAACAGATTACAATTTTAACTTTTAAAATCGAAACATCGAAATAGTGTTAACTTTTAGAATCAAGTAGATTAATAATTTTAACTTACAATCAAGCAGATAAACATATTGTAGGTGCAATGAAAATAAATATACATGTAGGAACAATTGAAAACTTTGAGCTGCGACTGTTATATGCATTTATTTTATTATATAGGCTCTTAATATGCAACATTCTATAATCATAACCTTTAACATAACTAAATTTCATCTGAGCATAAAGTGGTCTCGTAGGATGCTTTGATATTAGACACGGGCGCTGAATTATTCAGAACCGAATGCGATTGCGACCAAAGATATAGAATAAGTTATTAATAATACTTATTCTGTATCTTTTCTTTAAAAAATTCTATATTTTTTGTAATACTAATTATTCTATGATACTATTACTCTATTATTCTATTATATTGCTACAATCATATTACTCTATGATTGCAACTGGGAAGGCGATCGCTAACTATTGCCTCGTGTGAAGGTTCTGTGAATGTCTCACGAAACACTGCAATAATGACATACCCTGAAATGAATTACCCCGTGTTGTGCTCGGGTGTGTTTGGACCACTGCAGAATATGGCAACTGCAAACAATCTGCCGCGTGTACGTAATGGGCGACTAAAGGCAGGAGCTGAGGATGGCAAGAGGGGACCCACCTCACCATGAAATATTTTCCTCCAGGATTAAATGCTAATTAATCCACCTAACTAAGGAAGGCAACGGGAAATCAACTTAGAAGCCATATTTTTCCCAAGCTATAGGCTGCATAAGGTATGGATAAGGCATAGACTTTGTGAAGGGCTTAACTTGTTGATCTAAGGAGTGCTCTTATGGAGCGAGAACACAGACTTTAAGTATGAATATGTACCTTGAACCTGCCACTTGGCAGTGCACTGAAGAAGAATTACTCTATGATAGCAACTGGGAAGGCGATCGCTAACTTAATTGTCTCGTGTGAAGGTTCTGTGAATGTCTCTAGAAACACTGCAATTATGACATCCCGAAGTGAATTGAACTTTCTTGGGTTCGATTCCCAGCCGCGCTGATCTGGGAGTAAGATCTCAGACACTCATATGACTGGTTACACGAAAATATATGGTCTAATATATCAACTTCACCTTCTTTATAATTACATTCGTCTAATAACATACAACTTGCGTAACGGTTTAATCATGTGGTACTAAAAGTGATATATATATATCTCAACATACAGTTGACCATATCCATATAATGAGTGTTCTATAGTTTTAACTATATTTAAACTCTGTGGTGCATATCTCCCCACCGAGGAAATGTATAAATATTGTAGAATTAAATGGGAAACAGTTTAATATTATGCAAAATATGCAAGAGTGATTTCAGGATCGCAGTTATTTTAACAGCAACAACAACAACAATACGATATAGAGTGCTGCTGTTGTTCATGACAACATCGAGCACTATGAAACCAAATCAAAACCGATGAACAGCATAGTGTGGTCCAAAAACGGTGCAAGCAAAGAAACTTTGGGTGCATGCCAAAACCCGTGTAATCAATCTAAGGAAGGGTACTAGATTATAAGAATTGTATCAGCCATAACTTGAGTTGTGTTTGCCAATGCCCAGTATAATTGTGTAATACACTAAAATATATCCAATTTTAGTAATTAAATAAAATGTCATATGATTGTAGCCTCCATAGAATAAAGAAAAACCGTAGAAGTGTCAAAGCAGTTCAAGAATTGCAGAGATACCAACAACTAATTTTGCTAGCCAGAGGTAAACAATGTCAGCTTATCGTTATTTAAAGGCATAAAATAATGAAGTTTTTGAACATTTTTAAAGCTTTTGAACGATAATGAAACACTTTAAGAGCTCGTTTATCGTCACATCTATCCAATATATTGTCATGACAAGAAATCATTTAAAACGAATTCCTATTAATTGGATGCATATTTTTATAACACAAAATGCAAAATAATTTTATTTCAAATCTCTTAAAGGATATTCCCCGTTCTTTAGTTTCCGGATTTCTGGAATTTGTATACCCAATTGCGCAACAATACATCACCCTAAAACCGTTTAGAGGCCGAATATCATGAAATAAATCTGAAATTACAGAAATTACTATTAAATACACGTATGACAAAGGGGCTTTGTTTACCCTCACAATTAAATGGGGCATGCTGAAAATCAAGTTGCTCTTGTTACAAAAACTGGTATCGCTGAAACAACAGTCATGCCACATGTAATGAACACGCCTTGTTCACAATTTATATATTAAGAAATATATATATTCTAGATCGAAAGCAAATATTATACAGCTGGTATTTATAAATAATACGTGACGTAGGGTTTTTCCAAAGATTTATAATAGATGATATAAGCCGAAGTTGTAAGTAGGCATAGCTAGATTATTACGCTGGGTATTTCCAAAGTGACGCAGCTGGCGCGTAAATTAGCTAAGCGAAGAAACGCTGTGATTCGATTGAAGCGTTTGACATCGATCGACAGAGGTGTATATAAGGAGAAGCTAGATACAGTAGAAACAAGTTGGAGCCGGGGGCCTACTTGGTTCGTTTGAGTAGGTTCCCAGGAGGGCGGCTCCGATGAGTCTATACGGTGTACAACGTGTAGTTCTCATAAAGGATCGAGTCTCAATGATCCTTCCTCTTACTGACTCCCTACGGGATAGGTAAGGAGGCCCCTCAGGTTGGCTAGTGCCCCAAGCCGCGAAGGCTAATTGGAGGCGAGAGAGTTCGGTGTCCCCCTGGGTAGGCCCAGGTAAGAGGCTGGTAGTCCACGGCGATACCCGGGTCGAGTCCGTCTCTGCGGGTAAACGCTAAGCGCCTGGGTCGAGTGTGTCTCTGCAGGCGGGAGTAGGATTACCAATTGACTATCAACAAAATTTCATAGTGACTACACGGAAGCCATTGTACCACCTTCAGAAATGATGGACGAGAGAAGGAACTACGGGAAGACCTGTATTAAAAGGATGCAGAAGCGGGAATACCAATGGCCAGCAGACTATCCACGGATTTCACCACATTAAGCGAAAGGCCCATTACACCACTTCAGCAACGATGGACGAGAGAAGGAACTACGGAAAGACCAATATTAAAAGGATAGGGAAGAATAAGCATAAAAAGGGTATAGGGAAGTTTTATAGGGTAAAGAATAATAAAGTTCTTCGCAGTTAAAACAACCAATCATATAATTATCTACTATACCAGTTTGTAAAACTAGGAAGCAGGGTAGAAAATCAAACCGTGATCGCCCAAGATAACGCAGACGCTTCCACTACCGGTTCGGGTCACCATATCACTTTGCCCCGAGAACCACGAATATCACGGGATAGAATCTACCAAGGGAGCATGGAAGAAACATAACCGTCATCGTCTAAATATGTAGAAGACGTGGAGCACGCTTCTACTCCCGACTCGGGCCAGCGTCGACGCTGTGCACCGGGTTCCCGAGAACCCAATAAGTAAGCAAGGGGGTCGGACCTTGGCCTACTCAGTCGGAAATGAACGAGAAAGGCCTATCGAGACGCATGATACCGGGAAAGAAATATCATCTGAAGACGTAGCAACTCGGTTCCTCCTGACAAGCGGTACCCTTAGTAAAACATTCGACGATAAAGCTGCCGTCTCGAAGCACTACCGACCGGCGAGCGAGTCCAGAAATAGACAACCGCTCGAGGACGAACAGGCAGCAAGGCTGTTCGCGGCAAATGATGTCTATTATTATAAAACCCTACGTCACGTATTATTTATAAATACCAGCTGTATAATATTTGCTTTCGATCTATAATATATATTTCTTAATATATAAATTGTGAACAAGGCGTGTTGATTACACCACATCTACCTATTTTAAAGATCGTTGGTAGCCTCTACCACAGTTGCTGTTGATGATTTATACTTGGTAAGAAAGAAGAAGTTGAATTGAATTATTGTAAACAAACAATGCGGCGTTGTACACAAATTGGTTGCCAAGATAAATTCGATTTATAATTTAATTAAAAAACAGTATTTTCCGAATCTTATAACTTTCTGATTTCTTTAGTATTAAATTATAGACGACTGTATATTTGCTATAATTATATGTAATGAATAACATTCTGATGGTACTATCAAATTAGTATTTACTTTCCTTTTAGGATTGACATAGTAACCATTATGTATACAACTGGGATTCGGATAATGAAAAACCAATGCCAAGTGGTTCTGAAACTACTTCGAGTGCCATATTACTCTGCAGCCATTGAGCATATCTTTTCAAACCTATGTTTAATCCTAACGATGCTGCGATACCAATTTGGACTAGAAAAGGAAGCAAAGTCTGTCACGGGTTATGGACAGCTGTGTGAAAATGACAAGTTTAACTGGAACTGAAAAAGTTAGGCAATTAAATCAGAAATTCAAACTTAGTTGTTTAAAAGCTATTTAAAGTTATTTATTTAGTAAGTTATTTAACTTACTTAGTTAGCTTAAACCATATTTAAAACCATGGTTTAAAATGCATGAAGTCAAAACTTGCTAACCTGAGACTTTAATTGAAACAGTTGATTGCTTTCCAAGCTAAACGTATTTTATTTTAGCATATCTTTTATATAATTTATTATTACTGTGATTAAGGAGGCTGTGAATATGCCTTTTAAAGTGCCTTTTAGAGTCATTAATGTGTCCAGTCAGGATGAGAATTTTAAAGGTTCAGAGCTGAACATTCATGGACCCACTACGAAAGGATGGCAGTCAAGCAGGTAATTATGAAGTATAGGTAATATTGGATTATATGTAAAATTATTGTGTAGCAATGAAGGCCAAATATATATATATATATATATATATATATATAGGTTTATATGGATCTATATAAAAGTAGCAGCTAAATATTTTATATAAAATTTTATAGAGGCCTATTATATATATATATATATATATATATATATATATATATATATATATATATATATATATATATATATATAATTATTGTGTAGCAATGAAGGCCAAATTTGTATGGGTTTATATGGATCAATGTAAAGGTAGCAGCTAAATATTGTCTGCTTAATAATGAATTGTTTCTATTGAAAATAGTAATATAAGTAATTGTCAATTCAAATGTGTCAGACTGGTGTATGCTCTGACCTTGCATTTATAAAGCTAAGTTCTTCTAGAGCTATATTGGTTGAAATATTCTCTAATGACAAGTTGGATAATGTTAATGTAATTAATTGAAAACTTTTGTATAGATATCAAACATCTGACTATTTGCTTTGGCTCAGGTATTCTAATAATATCATTTGAATGCTAATTTAATATAGTAAAATTTCTATATATAATATATAAGTAATTAAATCATATACTACTAAAGTTTTAATTCTTTGTGTACACATTTCATATTCGGAAAAGCATCAATAATCTTTTTGTATATTTTTAGGTATTGTGTGTATCCTCAGAATATTATTATACAACTTGAGAAGCGAATACATCTCAAGAAAATTCAAATTCTCTCTCATCAGTATTTAATAGGTATTGAAATTATTCAGAATCTTAATTTCACAATTTTCTCCGATATGTTGTATATTATAGGTTGTAGAACTATTAACGATCCTAATTACAAATCTAAATGTAGAACTTGTTAAACGGGATGTTGCAGTAAATACAATATATCAATATTCCTCTTATTCACGGTATTTTACAAAGTCCGTATTGTTTACCATATGAAAGACATGAATTTGTGTATCAGTTAACATACTGCAGCCTCATTGCAATGGTATTCTTAGATGCTCTGGCTTAGAGCAAAGTACCCTGTGAAGCTTGTATGACTCTACATTGAATTTAAACTTACAAGTGTTACTGTAAGCTTTATTTACATGCACAAATAGTTATTAAATTTTTTGTAATAAGAAAAGAATACTAGAGAGAGTACAAGTAAGAGCACGCATTCCATATATAAAAGCAATATCAGTAAGATCCGTGTAAGTACAGTGCTCAGTTGTATATCAAGTCTAAGACGCAATTCATAAATAACCACTGTACACATGTTGTCTTTGGTCTCGTCAGAAAGGCTATGCCTTTTATTTTACACTTAAAACAAAGATCTATTTTATGAGAGCCTTTTTCCGTTCAATTGTGTCAACTATGTATGAAAGCTTGCGCAAAGCAAATACATATTTTTATTAGATTTTCTGCCCTATGTTTTTTGCCTATTGTTGTGTTATTTTGTAAAAGATCAAAGGGACGATTGCAATATATACTCATTGTAAATTGATTTGATTCCACTGAATACTGGTTATATATTGATTAATAGTTGTTTGTTTTATTCCACATAAAATATCAAAATCACATAAAATATCAAGCTACAAAGTTTCAGTATAGTGAAGTAGATAGTAAAATGTAGATTGTGGCATTAAATTAAATTATCGATGTTGCTGAATGGTATTTCACACTGTTTGTTTGAATGTTGTATATTGCAGCTTCAAAGATAGAATTTTTCGTGGGTGATGTTCCAGACGAAGTTGATGTTGCTCTATCAAATGCCCGATACACTCGACTTGGGTGTGTATAACTTAGATATATTGCTTGAGGAGTTATACGCTCACTAGACAATACAAACTAAAAAGCTGGAGATTAATACAGATTAAGTTTTATTGTAGTTTAATACAAATTAAGTTTTATTGTAGTTTACTACAAATTAAGTTTAATTGTAGCTTTTTAAGTGCACTGGATTTATTTATATAGGATTTCTATAATTTTACTGTTGATTGTTTAGTGTTGATTTACTGTGTTTAGATATGTGGCTCTGTCGGATAATGAAAAAACCATGTACAAAGCTCGGGAACTGAAATCTGTTCATGTTGACGCTGTGGGACATTTTATTAAATTACTCATTCATAAGAATCATGTCAATAAGCAGAATAAATACAATCAGGTATGTGATGTGTTTGCACATTTTTTGTGCATAGAGTGAATTTGCTTTTAATACAGTTAGGATCTATTTAAATCTTCTTGAGACTTTGTTAGTTTAGGTTCAATTTGAGATATGTGAGAATATTTAAATATACAACTGCAAGTAATATATATATATATATATATATATATATATAAACATATATATATATATTTAAATCTATATATATATATATATATATATATATATATATATATATATATATATTTATATATATATATATATATTATATAGCATCGCAGATATCAAAGCATTAATATTGAAATCAAACAAGCAAATTACAATTAAAAACCTAAGTTACACATAGAATTTGGTTAAAAGTTACTAGGGAGCTTGTTAAAGATAAATTCTTTGTCCGTTATTTTCTTCTCTCTCCAGTCACCTTTGATTGCATTGCTGCATTTTAATGCATTTAATTTTGTAAATAGTGAATCAGCAATGTCTATTATTTTAGCCACTTGCATGAAAACTCTTTCAAAGTGAAAATTGTCACCCTTTAAGATTAAGTCTGCTATGTAAACCTACTTATATTCAAAACTTACTGATTTTCAAAAACTGGAGACACTTAGAATGTGACTATGGAGGAGAATGGAGAAGCTCTTATACTGACAAAATTACAAACAAAGAAGTGCCCAACAGAGTTGGCACAGGTAGGCATCTGATAAATAGGATTTGGAATAGAAGAAGAACTAGATAGGTCATGCTCCGAGCGGAGACGGTTTACTAAGAGAGATAATTGAAGGAAAAGTGGAGGGGAAGACGGTTAAGGGAAGACCGAGACTTTGGATGTTGGATGATTTTATGTTAATATTAAGAGAACAGCTGAGAATATTTAGAAATATGTTAGGAAGTATATGCCATGCATCTGTCAATAGGCAGTACCCTGAGAGAGAGAGAGAGAGAGAGAGAGAGAGAGAGAGAGAGAGAGAGATAACATACTTGTTATCCTAATGTTATAATCTTAGGATGTTTCAAATATGTTTCTGTTATTTCTAAATGGCATCTCCGTCATCATCTTCCCTTGAATTTCAGTTTAGCTAGGGTCAGTAATTTTTAGTTTTTTAACTCTTCCATTAGTTTTAGAAAATTTTTAAACAATTTTTGAAGCCTAGGCGCTCACCAACTGAACTCTCTTCCTGATGTTGGTTTGGATCTAGTGCTTTGTCGTTTTTTACGACATGTTCAATCTATGGCTGGTCTATTTTTTCAACAACCTGGACAGAACACGGGTAAAATGTATATTTATGTTATTTCTATATGGCATTTTAAATATACATGTATATTATCTATTGTGCAGGTGAGCCTTATAGCGATAAATGTGATAGGAGATGAAGTTCTTCCTGAGAGCTCTGTAAGTGACAAGTTTTAGTTGCACAGCATTGAATGTAATATTTGTAATTTTAATGCATATTTGTGGACTATATATACAGTTGTGGTCTATATATACAGTAGTATATATTGTAGATGTATGTTATTTTCAATCAATGTAATATTTAGAGTATGATGTACGAATATTAAAGTGAAGGGTACATAGATAAACATTACATTTTAAAAACTTATAAGATTTCTATAAGGATGGTAATTAAGTTTACAAAGGATGTACACAATTTTTAAAAGTAAAGGAACAAAAAATATTTGAGTCATTTGTTTGGGAACTAAGGAAGTAAATATATAATTTTAGACTAAATGTGCAATGAGGTTATTAATTAATAATATCGTCCTGCTGTTTACTTCTGTTGTTGCGTTATTTATGTATTTTTCCAATGTCTGAAAGGGTATTCGGTTGGTGAGCTCCTAGGCTCCAGAAATTGCTACAAAAATGTTAACGAATGAAAAAGTCTCAAATAAAGATGTGATGTGGGACAGAGAGGATTGAAAAAAGTCTATTCGTATTCCAGCCCTAGTTAAGCTGGAATTCAGGGGAAGATGATGCTGATGATGATGTTTTCTGTATTTTCAAGCGTGAGGACAGTAACATTGAAGATGCTGCTGCTAGAAAACTGCTTCCTTCTGAAAGGTATGGTATTTAGTAGTTTACTAGTCTACACTGTGAGAGGTTAGCGTTATACCTGTGTACTGCTTCCATACGGGAATATATCGAAATAATTTGGTGAGCACGTGAATAAATTTATGAAATGAATTAATATTAATATTAAAAATAAATAAAATTAATTCACATTAATATCAAATTAAGTGGTTATGTGATTCTTTGATTATGTTCCTTCCATTGCCTTATTCTGACATTGCGAGGAACCGGACGTTTAGTTCTTATTGATTGATTGATTCTGGAACACTGTCAGATTAAGATAGGTATTATGAGAAATTATGTATAAAGAATAGGAATATAGCTAAATAGAACTTTTAACCTTTAAGAGTTAGAAGCTATATGCGGAGTCAAGATGGGCTCTAGCCTTCTTCTCTGTATTTCATTACATTTTAATAATTATTTTTATTAATTTTGCCCGTTTTTTGTGGAGAAAAATCATTATAAGTTTAATAAGTAACATGATTAATGTAGATGTGTTTTGCTGATACTAATTGTATTTTTGTAGCATAATTAGTATTACTTATACAGTATTCAAAATCAACTTACATTAGCTGCATTAGGAATATCACTGACGATGGATGTTTTAGCACCCTTAGATGGATGTCTAAGTGCCCTTAGATGAACATCTTAGATGGATGTTATAGTAACCTTTGAAGGATGTCTTAATACCCTTAGATGGATGTCTTAGTACCCTTATATGGATTTCTTCGTGCCCTTAGGCGGATGTATTAGTGCCTTTGGATAGATGTTTTAGTACCCTTAGATGGATGTACTTTAGTACTTATTTTGTATTTCAGACCTGACTATATTTCACCTCTCGACGATTTAGCGTTTGATATGTACCAAGATCCTGAAATTGCACAAATTTTAAGAAGGTTGGAGAATCTAAAGCAGCAAGCTGTTAATGGTTGGTATTTGCTAAGCATGTTGCATAAAGCAGTGCGTATATAAATGTACTTATTATTATTATTAGTATGATTACATGAAAATACTAAAATAAGAAAAACATTTACTAGTAGATTATTAATTAATAAATTTGTTATAGGTAAGGGAAATAAACATAACTTAAATCATTTAATAAAAATTTAAGTATATTAGATATCAAATTCAGTCTTGTGGATGATGATGTATATGACTTTGCTTTGGATCGAGATCAGTGGAGAAAGAGGGATGGATTGACTACTCCACTGTCCGTAAAGTGACGTTAAATGGAGATCGATGATGGTTTTGGGATACAGATTTTTAGTAATATCTAGTTTCTGTACTGTAAAAGTTACTGTTTTTCTATGCAACAGTCTCTTTTATTAATTTATTGAATACTCAAAATTATCATTTCAGTTTTACGCATCTTATCACATTCTTGTGTACATGTTGATATAATGTAGGATATGAGACTACTTGGTGTATGGGACTAGTTAGGCTGTATATAGCTGCTATATAACGATACTAAGAGCTTGATTAATTATATTCCTTAGAAATTGTTCTCTTTTTATAATGATTGGAAATTGTATTGATCATAGTGACTTATCTACTCTCACATATATTTGTTTTCAATGAAGATTTATATTTTCACATGATTGCCGATAAAGAAGAAAGACCATGTGAAGTGAAACAGCAAAGTACAAAAGCTGTGCAGCCAAGTGTTCGTCTGAAACTAAAGAGATTAAAATTATATGGTTGCAAGCATGTCTTCTATCAAGTTTTGAACAAGCTGCATGACGAAGTCAAAATATTCCTGATAGGCTGATTCTAATATTCTATTGATGGATTTTGGAATACATTGTAAAAACTAACAATTCTTTGGCTAAAGTAGCTGAACAACGCCAAAAGATTTTGTCTGCTCGGTTTAAATAGAATTTATTCAATGTAATTTATGCTCCTTTGGTTGTCCGTTGTAGAGGAGAGATATGACTATGCTAAAGAACTGAAATCAACCATTCAAAAATTGCAAAAGGTAGATATAGTTGCAGATTATTGCAATTTATTATATTGAATTATTTATTAAATATTTTTGTTATTATAATACTAATGCAATACAATTAATAATAAGATCAACCATGGGTATGTATTATGTAGTTAGACGGTAGTCTAAATATTGATAATAGTTTTATTTTAGTGGTTCATTTTAGATAATGTTCTTTAGCAGCAGTTGTTTTAGCTTTTTATGAAATTGATAGCGATTCCACGTTTTTTGTAATGGAAATTTTCTGTTCTGTATATTATAATTATTACAAGCGAACAACCAAATTCGGAGAACTGATGCTTTATTTTAAAGTTATCAGACGACAAACTAAATAAATAATAATTTGCTGTTGATACAGATAAAGCATGCTATTGGTAATTATGTTGATATATTGATTACAGTTCAAGTCAGTATTTGAGGTTCAGTCATAATTACATACATTAATTTTCTGCACCAATATCATTTATATCTCTGTCTTACGCTGTGTTTTTATCATTTCAACTTTTGCACAGCACATATTTGTTACTTTTTTCCTTCTTTTAAATCATCTAAACTCCGCAACAGTAAAAACATCAAGCTTAGCATGATATTATTTTAAAATTGAATATTTACCAGAGTGCTTTAGGATAGTCTCAAAGACTACAGCAGCTATTTGTTAATATATTTGTTAATAGAATTTGCATTTAATAAATGCATTCAGAAATACGAAGAATAGTTGAAAGGTCACTTTCTAAGGGGGGAGGGGGAGAGTCTACTAAAAGAGGTCATAGAAGGCAGAATTGATGGAAATATAGGCCGTGATTAGATATGTTAGATGATTTAAAGACCCACTCATATGTGGACATGAAGAGGAAAGCTGAAGACAGAGTAGAATAGAGGCGTTATATACCATGGACCTGCCAATAGGCAACACACTAAGAGAAAACAGAAGGTATTTGCCGGAATTTGAAAAAAAAGAAATAAAGATCTGAAGAAATGATACTATGTTATCTATATTATGACTTTTGTCCTTATCTTTAGATAAATCGCAATTGTTGCCTGTCTTAAAATATTATCTAAAAATTGAAAGCTACTTTGAGACCTGGATGCAATCTTGAGCTATGATGTTTTGTACATTTAGAGGAGAGAAGCTTGGGAGATATGAGAACTATGATGTTGTTTACGTTAAGGTAGGAGAGAAGCTAGGCAGATATGAGGTGGAGAAGAAGCAGGCAGTAGAGAATGAGGACTACGACAGAGCCAAGCAGAAGAAATCTCAGATGGACGAATACAGACAAAAAGTCTACGAACATCTGCACATCGGTGATCTCGTTGAACTTAGTGTACTTATCATTTCTTCATGACATTTGCGTAATAAATTAATGACTGAATTTTATATAATAGAGTTTCTTCTAGGTGACAGAGCGTTGTAGTTCAGCACAAGCCCGGGCACTTCTTATCAGTTTGCTTTAAATACTAAATATGTCTTTATTGAAGACATCTTACGAGTTGCATTAAATACTAAATACGTTTCCTTAAATACTTCTTACGAATTTGAATTTAACACTAAGTTCGTTTTTGATTAAATACTTCGTACAAGTTGCATTAAATACTATTACTTCTTCATTAAATACTTCTAAGAACTAAATACTTCTTCATTATATACTTCTGACGAGTTTGCGTTAACTATTGAAGACTTCTTCATTAAGAGGAGAGGATTTGAGACAGTCTATTTGTATCCCGACCCTAGTTAAACTGGGATTCAAGAGAGGATTATGATGATGATGATGATGATGATGATGATGATGATGATGATGATGATGATGATGATGATTAAAGACTTCTTCATTAAATACTTCTTACGAGTTTGCATTAGTAATAAATGCTTCTTCTGTAAATAATTTTTACGACTTTGCATTAAGCGAATGCGGTTTAAGTTATTTAACTAGTTACGTACATTAGTAATTGGTGTTGCGTATGTATGCTAAATTATTCGTCGTTAATGTTTTGTGGTTGCAGACGATTCCTCCTGTTACGGGTTTCTCACAAGAATCAGGTCTGTAATGATTGTGTAAGGTTTTTAAAATACTTTAAATTTGTAAACATTTGTAAGGATTGTAAATTGTTCTATGTCTCAACTTTATACTAGCTTCATATTTTAATTATCTTGATAGTATGTTTTCAGATAAGCAAGAGGCCAAAAGTACAATTAATGAAAGACTTCAGTGTAAAATCTTAAAAGTAGACTCAGGGAATGTTGAGCAGATTTTAAGATTTAGGAAAACTTTCAGGACTTGTTAAACAAGATTTAAAGTCCTTTTCATCAGTGAAGCAATATAGAAATTGTAAATTGACTTCATATTGTGTCTTATATTGGTGGGATGCTGGTTGACCCGTTAGGCTCTTATTGCTTTGAGTGGCGGTGATGACGAAATACTGACCATCAAGACTAAGAACAGGACCTTCAAATCTAGTCCGTGATTGTTAGTTACCATCTGACCATTTGTTCAAGGCTAGAGTAGTCTTTATTTCAGCCAAATATTTCGTTTCCAGAAAATACTCAATAAACTATTAATATTGTATTCTATTATAATCAGCATCATCATTATTTTCCTTTGAATACCAGTTTAACTAGGCTCAGGATACGAACAGACTGTCTCAAATCCTCTCCGTCCTACATCATATCATCCATCAGTCAATATTATATTCTATATTAAGATATTAGTAATCCACACTACTAATATACTATTAATACCCAATACTCCAGAAAATGCTGTATAATAACTATTTTTCTTATAACTGTTAATGTGATGATATTGTAAACTAATTAATTCTCTGTTATACGTGCAGAGGACGCTGACAGATCTAACCTGACCACCCCTGCTTCAGACTCCAAGCCCCACCCTCCTCAGCTGACCTCTAGAGCCACGCCCACGAGGTCTTCTCGGCGCCGCTCTGACTCCTCCCCCCGCCCTGCTGACACTCGCGTAACCCCGCCCCCTGGAGGCGTGACTTCGTATGATGACAGGCCTCTTCCAGCTGTCAGAAGGTGTGGTTTTGTAGCTGTCACTTTTATGTCATTGTTTTACTTCGTCACAACAGCTTTCAAGTTGTGTAACTTCAACACAATATAATTTACTGTCGCTCTAGAAATTAATTAGTTTTTTATTTTACAGACATGGCGTAATAAAACGGTATAATATAGTGTACCTGGTTTTATAGCTGTGTAATTTTTAATTATATAGTATATATTACTTCACAGATTTGAGTTTTAAATATAGTCTTTCTGCAATTAAGCACTTCATGTTATCATTATTTACTATTGAATTTCAAGTAATATTTAACATTTGTAGAATTTTCTCTTGTAGTAGGTTTTTTTGGACCTTTATTCTTTGGACACCATTTGCTGTTGTCATATGCTTACATTTCTAAGTTACTTTGTTTTCTTTGTACTGCTAAAGTGCTGAATTAATAGTAGGCCTATATCAGTGATTGTCGGCTTAAGTATAGCAAAATGAAATCTTTCTACATGTTGTAATGAATTATTTTTGTGATTCTGTGTCTTATTGTAAATTATTTACACTTACATTGAAAGAGTATGTTTTTAAGTTTCAGCCGCTTATTTTATTTTAACTGCACATATATTATATTTTGTTATAATCTGTATACTACGTTGAAAGTTTGAGTTACTCTTGAACGTTTCACTGCTGTCTTTACATGCATTGTTCAATTTCGAATTGTTTCGGTAAATACGTATTATAGAGCTAATGTGGAAATAAGAACAAAGATAAGAGCTCTGATGGGTTGTGATACTTATCAGGGTGTTTTAGTGATGAGGAGAGTCATTGTACCCACGCATATGCGGAAATGAAGAGGAAAGCGGAAGACAGAGAAGAGTGGAGGCGTTATTTACCATGGACCTGCCAGTAGGCAGTGCACTAAGAGAGAGAGAGAGTGTCATTGTTTATGTTCATAGTTTAGTCACAGGAAGCTTGTGAATATTATTGGTGTGCAACCAATGGTAGCCTGAAACTTAGAGGATTTACAAACAACGGTTTGTTTGTAAATCCTCAAAGTGTTGTTTGAGGATCCACAAACAACATTTTGATGCATCTATAGTGTTCAGATTCTGCTAATAGATGTCAGTAAAACATTTTGTTTGACATGACACATGAGCGGAAGTCACATTTAATACATGGGATTCTCTGCAGAGTCCAGGAATCTGTACCCAGCACACCTTGGACGCCTCCAGGGAACAGACCGGTTAGCCGCAGGTTCAACAGTCCCTCTGCTGGCTTGTCACTGGCTGCAGCTGTCGCCGACCTTTCTCTCAGTGAGTAAGTATTAGATCAATTTAAATTATATTGCACATCTATTTTGAACATCCAAGCCATAGCTATATAGAATGACTTCCATATCAAACTTCTCGAATGTTCTACGCTCGTACGTGCCCGTTAACTTAAATCGCACTTTTGCTACCAGCAGTTCATGATCAAACCAACAATCCGCCCAGGTAGAGTAGAGTGGTTGTTGTTAGGATGCAATTGCACCATCACCTTCTCCTCAGCACATTTATTTTTCAGATTGGTCTGGGTGAATTGATCTCTAGTGATGTATGCTGTGGGGACGTCCCTGACATCATTCCTGGATGAGGAAACGGACTTTAAACCTTTATTATTATTATTATTATTGTCAATTACTGATTAAGAAGATGCCAATTTGATTCAGATTCCTGCCATCTGGTGACGTCCAAGTATGATTTAAGTATGATCTTCACCGGACCGGCACCGTTTAGGATCTTTTTCTTTCTCTTCAGCACTTGTTTTTTTTTTCAGATCGTTTGGGGTGAATCGATTTGTGGTGTCATGTGATGGGCGACGTCCCTGAAATCACCCTTGTATGAGGAAACAGACGTTAAACCTTTATTATTATTATTATTATTATTATTATTATCTTGTATTTGACTGGCAGAACCTGTACTTCGAGACTGTCATATATATGTTGAGCTAAACTCCAATAGTCTCTCCCCGGACTCAATGTTTATTCTCAGTCCAAACTTTCTAGAAATACCCAGTGCATTAATATATTGTTCCTAATAGTTTCTATGAAAGTCCCTCGTTATTATTGTAACATATTTCGGCACGCCGTTTGAAGTTTCTTCGAGTTTAAAATAGAAGTTTCTAAATCATATTTTTTGCCAGAGATGTTGAATCATATACTCTATCTCGATCCAAGTTAAATTTCGATTCCAGCTAAAATGATGATAATGATGACGATGTTTAATTAATTTGAATGATCGTGAGATTTCTGGGCCGAGCCGCTAATTGAGTCGTTACAATTCTATCACTGATTGTGTTATAATGGAATTATTGTCTTTAAACACTGACCTCTGCATGGGATGGGCACCTCAAGTGACTCCATACTTTCCCTATGCTTCATGACCCGAGTAAAGGATTTTCTACTCACCAGGTTGAAGCATTCCACTAACTTTCAAGTCTAACTCTCTAATCTCCAAAATATCGTCATCGTTCCTTGCATCTCTCCTTTAATAGCCCTCAGCGTCCCTTCAGCATTCCTCTCATATTCCATATGCGAGGTGTCATACTCTCCTGTGCAAGAAAGAGCAGGACTCAATTTCAATCCTAGTTCTTCAGCAGTAGCTTGTGGAAAAGTTTCAGCCTGAGGTCCTCACGTTTCATTTCTGTATCGTGTTCATATTCTGAATTGTCATTGTGATATTTGGCAAGTACGGAGGTAGTTTTACATTGCTTTCATCCGGATTTTCATTTCGGATTACTTTCTTTGACAAGAGCCTCGTTGGTCGCTTTGGTCGCCCTATGACGTTGCCCGCTCTACACGACTTGGACATGAGGTTGGGTTTGAGAGAGCTATTAGGCTCTCGCACTGTTCTGTGATGTCTTCACAACTAGGAAATCATTAGTAGACTGCTTGCGAAACGTGGAAAAGTTTTGGCTGATATTTTATCATTTTATAAGAGAATTGCCTGTAAGAGATGTTGATTATTTTGTTGCCATTTTCATATCTAGAGAGAATTTTAAACATGTAAATTATTTCTTAAATAATTGTGTCATCATAATCTTAGATTTTCTAAATTATGTTTTTAATGTTTGCATCGTCTTTATTATACAAGTGGTCTACTATTTAATTCTGTTAGGTATTTCATGTTGACTTCTGCCTACGTGTAGTATAAAATAGCTATTTTACTTTTTATTTCATTTTATATTTGTTTTATCTCTGAAATTTGCTTTCGCTTGAAATCTTTGTGTGTTCACTTGTTTTCTATGCTTCTGAGTCACTGCTTTCAACATGCTGCTTTCTCAGTGTACATTTTGTACACTGAGAATTTTGTACAGTGCAAGTCGCCTACATTAATTTGTTACTAGATCTGTAGATTTAGCTTATTAATTTCTGTTTGATGACTTAATAATTAGCTTAATAATGTATACCTTTTACTTACAGAATATTTGTTTGTTTTTCTATATACAAACATGTAACGGTTTGAAAAAGTTATCAACTGATCGTTAATTAGTTGATCATTAATCCTAAAAGTCACTTAAATTCAATGCTAGCCAACTCCGATTTCAAATCTTTAGACCATTCTAGCAGTTAAACAGACAGTAATACGTCTTTCTCTTTATGCTTTATATTAGCTAAACTAGGTTATGTGTTATCTGGGATTTGTGATATATTTCTGGGGAACATTTTCTACTCTAGTTTGTTTAGCAGAGAAGTAACTATAGGAATCTTCCGTTGAACCCTGAGTATGAATGAAATGAAGCCCCTGAGCTGAAGGCAAGGTTGAATAAAACATCAGGAGATGAACATTGAAGTGCAGATAATGCACAGCAAAAGTGATAATTGATATTTTGGTAACATGTATAGGGAACTAGATATACATTATATTGGTTAAGTGCATATCAATAAAATGTTATATGACGCGAGAAATAAATCGTAGAACAAATGCAACTGATACAAATTTAACAGGAAATGACTACTTCTCTAATCGCCTATAGTAATTCAATTGAACTTTAACCTAATAAGTAACATTGGGTTTTAAAATTAAAAACACACTAGTCCTCGATTCTGTATCGGCTCTGTACAGTACGTGAAATATCACAGAGATGATCATATTCAATTAGGGGCTGATGCTTAATAAATATTTACAAATTTTGAAATACAATTCACTTAATCTTTCCAACAGTGTTTGAATGTAACCTTGAGATTCACGTTTTATTTTGTAGGGTCAGCAAGAACGAAAATTTATTGGGAGAAGATATATCTAACGTTTCAGGTTAGTAATTTCATTGAATTAGTTAACCATAACTAATTTAGCAATTTCATTAGTATTCACTGTAGTCGCTAAGTCTGCCTATCACAATAATGTGTAGACAAAACTCTGAGACATTCGAGACATATCTAATACTCTAAACCTACTTTAAACGTTAACTTTTCCCCATTGTATTAAACTCTTGACGGTAACGTACTTTCCAAATTTAGCGATGAGATCACTGGCATTATAAAATAGTTTTTAAATAGATGTCATCGTCGTCCTTGAATCCCAGTTAACTAAGGTCGGAATACGAATAGACTTCTTGCCATTTGTGTAAGAAAATTTTGTAGCATTTTCTGAAGCCTAGGCACTCACCAACCGATGGCCCTACTGAATTTGGTTTAGATCTTAGTACTTTGCGACTCTTACGGCACGTGCTGTCTACAGTTGGTCTATTCTTCTGCAACCGGGACACAACACGGATAAGAACCTGTGAAAGTAGTAAATAGTAAAATATTCAGTATGTGAAGTAGTGTAGAGTGATAAATAGTTATGATATTGTTTATTCAGCATGTGAAATAGTGTAGAGTGATTATTACTTGTGATCTTGTCTGCACACACTGCAGACACGGGTAACGTTGAGCCAGAGCCGATGAGCGAGATGGATCAGAGAGAAGCTGGAGCGATCATCGACACGTTTGGACAAACTCTGGTAAGTTCTACAGTGCACTATAATTACTGTAATAAATAATAATACTAATGAAAACAATTAGAGTGTTACAGTCGTCAATGACAACATCGAGCACTATTAAGACAAAATCAAACTGGCGAGCAAAAAGAAGGTCCCAAAATGGTGCAAATTCCAAAATCCAGAAAATCAGTCCCAAGTAAAGTATCAGTTCCAAGTAAACGTCCATATTTTGCAGACGCTGGGCAGTTGCTATGTGGATTATAGAGCTCTGTCTTTCTTTAACAAATTCATGTTAATGTTAAATAGCTATGTTCAGTAGTAGTGAAGGGTGCACTTATTACTGTAAATGTTGATAGAATCAGTCAAATCAAATCAGGTGGAACTTATATTCTGGTTCTTTACTTTTAAACTGTTCTTCGAATAGTTAGCAACCTGGATTTGTGGTTGAAATAGCAATAAATGTTATATCACGATATTAATTCATCATCATCATCACCATCATTTTGTGCTTCCTTTGAATTTCAGTTTAGCTAGGGTTGGGACACGAATAGACTTTTTCCATTTATTTTAGGATATTTTTTAACTATTTCTGGAGCCTAAGCGCTCACCAACCGAATATCCTTTTTGATGTTGTCATCTTTGCTTTGTCGTCTTTTTTGATACGTGCTGTCCACGGTTGGTCTATTCTACAGCAAGCCGGTCACAAAACGGGTAATGTTGTGATATTATTACATTTTTAATGTGATTTTTTTACCGGTTTTTATGATGTTTTCGTTATAAGTTAATATTAATCCACTGAAGTATCGCAGTATATCTGTTCATTAAGTGATAATTAAGACATTTAATGGATCGTCGTACATACTTGTATATTAACTCCAACGACCTGCTCGTAAACATCTGAAAAAAACATCTCCTTACATCCAAAGTAAGGAGATGTTTTTTTACGTATTTATCTGAATACTATGTGAATTAATCGATGGATCTATACTTCCTCTGTGCAGGCTAATAAACTATATTCTAAGCACTGGTCATTTCGGGAGGAAGCTGTGACTAGTGTGCATGGTCAGCTGCTAGCGGCAGATATCTCCACCAGTAATAAAGATGACGCTCGAGCTCTGCTGAGGGCAGCTCTGCTGGTCTTTAATAAGGCTATTAAAGATAATGTCCTATCTGTAAGTTCAATTAATTATTGCTTAGTTTTTACTCTAGTGCAGCCCTATTTTAGCACGCTAGTCGTCGATTCTGTATGCGCTATGTTCAGTATGTAAAATATTACAGAGAAGATCAATTAGTTTAATTAAGTAATTCAATTTGTGGCTGATGCATAATAAATATTTACAAATTGTATTTATCTGCTCTCTGTTAATTTTGGCTAAGAGAATTATTAAGACTGTTTATGCTCCTCCAGCTTAGTCCATCCTAATGAAGAGCTTCAAAATCTGCGCTCGTTGTTGAAGTCACTTCTATTGCAGCCTGAGTATTACAGCTTCAGGGATATACGTCTAACAAATACATTAATCAGATCTGAGCTTTGAGCACTGTACCGGTTGTTTGATTGCTTTATTGTGGAATGGCTATTCCTATATGTGCTTGTTTACTATACTCACTTGTTATATTGTAGGTGTTCACGAGTGCAATCAGCCTCCATAGAATGATCATTTCACAGTTTGTTGTTAAACACAAGTAAGACCCTACAGTATTTGAAAACAGTCTATTGAGCATTAATTATGAAACTTGTTACTTTGTTGAATATTAAGTTTATTGCAGTTTTTATTACTCTATTTATTAATGTAAAGTGCCGAATACTGTAGAAGATTGTTTAAACGTTATTGTTTTTATAAAACTAAATTTATGGTGTTATATCATAAGTGACTAAAATTTGAAACTTGTTTTTGTATAATAGATTAAAGGTGTGTCACTTATGCACGCTAACTGTGATACATCTCTATTGACCTATGATCATTCTTATTGATAAATACTGCTATTGTTTTAATTAATTTCTTTCAGAGTCGTCGTTGATAACATTTTTGGACGAAGGAAAATATTCGAATCCAATAATTAATTAAATCAATAATTAATGTACTTAATACATTTATTTAATGAAACTTTATAAATAATTGTTTGAATTGATTTAATTAGATGTTTGTTGTTGTTGCAGATTGCCAAGATCAGATATTATCTCATTTATTGAAAGATCTTTGCCTAACCTCCTAACGAAAACTGCTGATACGGTTAGTGTTAACTGATCCTATATCGAATGCATTATGAATTAATAATGATGAGATTAGTGAACATGATGAGCGCATAATTGATTAATAAATATAATGTTGAGCACTAAGAATGAGTCTTTTGTTTTAAGCAATGCAAGTGTTGTTAGACAGTGTATTCAATTAAGTTACTGAATTGTTACTCTACTCAATTTGCTGCAATTAGTATTGATCTTACAGTGGTGTTAATATTTCTCATTTCATTCAATTCTTCCGTTACGTTGTATATCAGTTAAAATGAAGATATTAGATAATTGAAGATATAGATGGTGTAAATAAATGTATTGATTTTCAGTTTTCTCGACAGAGGGAGGTGGCTAAGGCACTGATCCTGGAGGAATCGAGTTTCTCTGAAGTAAAGGTATGCTCTGGTGTACCAGTGTAAACCTATAGTCATCTGGTGTACCAGTGTAAACCTGTAGTCACCTGATGTACCAGTGTAAACCTATAGTCATCTTATCTACCAGTGTAAACTTGTAGTCATCTGACTCATCCATTATTGTAAACACTGGCTATATTAGTTCTCGGGTAATTGAACTAGTTGTAAGTTACAAAATCTACATCCTGTATGATAAATATCAATAACAGTCATTGTTTGATATCTTTGCGAAGCAACCACTGCCATCAGTGCATCAATTATAATAATTAATTTATTGAACGTCAATATCATTTCATGGGCTTGCTAGTTAGTAGATAATTAAAAGTTTGTTTGGAACAAGTTTTTAATTGTCTACTAATTAGTACTTTTTGCTCACTATTCTCGTCTCGTTTTAAACAAACGATGATAACATAGGATGGTTTGGCGAATGTCTACTCGTCATTTTGAGGTGGAACCTTTAGGTTTCAAGTTGTAATGGTTGGTTCGTATACACAGACAAAAAATGGCACCCCGGAAGAAAATTTATCATAATTTTTGAACGTAATATCTGGTTTTCATGTAAATTTCAGCATTCAGCGACCATTCCAGGGCCAATTCTATGCATATGCTCCAGATTTCATTGAAATATATTAATTGCAAGTCGAGTTATACCTTTTTTTGTCCAGTAACCTATACAGTATACAGTATTAACTTTGTCTGTTAAGAACGTATCTGCATATATTTTACCTCGTTGTTAAAAGAAATATAATTGCAAGTTCGAGACAGCATTAGCAAAAAATATGTGACGTGTTCTCTATTATTTTAATAAGAACATTTTTCGCTGCGTATAACATTCCTGTCGTCCTATACTGTACATTATTTACAAAGTTTTATTTCAGTTTCAACCACATCGTCTTCAGTAAGAACGGGATCACAGATCTCATTGATTGATTAATAAATTTATACCACAAATTAACCTAAATTTGATTAGAGCGTTATTTTTGCGTGTGTGTTAGGCGACGAATGTTCTGCTGCAGGAGTGCGTGCGACCATTTAAGTCGAGCACAGCTCCTCGCATGGCTCTCAGCAGAACGGAGCTCATCGGAGCTCTCTTCAGTCAACACGGCCTCTCTACCGGGTGCGTACTTTCAGCGATCTCAATTCTCATGTCAATCAATTGTTTAGATACTTGATCGCTCGTATAGTAATCATCATCATCATCATCATCTTCCCTTGAATCCCAGTTTAACCAGGGTCGGGATACAAATAGACTGTCTCAAATCCTCTCTGTCCTACATCATATCATCAGTCAATCCCCTATTTGAGACCTTTCCATTCATTTAAATTTTTTGTAGCAATTTCTGGAGCCTAGGCTCCTATAGTAAAATATCGATATAAATATATTATTGTTATTCATAGTGATATTATATAGTAATGAACACGTTATGCTTGACGTATTCAGTATATGTTAAGATTTAGAACAAGGGAAAGGAGAATGTTACTTGCGCTATGTTTCTAATTTTATAGAGTTTACAGATGTGTTGTTAGAGTTCTTTATCTGTTAACATAACCTGGTTAATGATAATCTACTCAGGATTCTATTCAATTCAATTAAGTTTAGTAAGAACACCAGAAAGGGTCATTCAACCCTGTATAGTTCACATGAAAAAGAAAAATGATGATAGCAGGTGAACTCATACATAGTTAGTAATTCTTAAGCCAATATCTAGGACCTTGCACAGCGTTGTATATCTCACGGATAGAAAGTCTGAAATTTGGTATAGTGTATTCTATCAATTAATAAATTGTTTAGATACTTGATCGCTCGTATTCTATGGAACACGTTATGCTTGACGTATTCAGTATATGTTAAGATTTAAAACAAGGGAAAGAAAATGTTACTTCTGCTATGTTTCTAATTTTATAAAGTTAGCAGAAGTGTTGTCAGAGTTCTTTATTTGTTAAAGTAACGTGGTTGACGGCAGTGAATAATTGAAAATGTGAAGCGTAAACGACAGTGCGAGCTTTTGCCCTGATTGCAGTTATAAATAATGTGGAATTATTTAAATTCTTATTGAATATTTTAATTAGTTATTGAGTTGCCTGATTTAGACAAATGATGATGAAAATGAAATGACTTGTTGATTTAAATGAAATCAGCTTAAAGATATTCGTTTGTACTATGAGGTCTTATCGATCGATTGATTTTAGTTGAATGCTTGAGCGAATCGACATAATTATGAAACTATTGATTGATTGACCGATTAATTGACCGGTTGCTCGATTGGATTTATTAATTAGGCATTGATTGATTTGTTGATTGATCGTTCTTTTGATAGATCGATTGGTTTATTGATGCATTTCTTAATTGAGTCATTAATTGATCGATTGTTTGATTAATTGATCTATTAATTATGTGATTATTGCTGGATCGTTCGTTCGATTGAATTATTAATTAATTAATTGGTTGAATTATTAAATTGATTTATTGACGGATGTATTGACTGATTGATTGAAATGGTTATGTACCAGTGATTGACAACATGATGAGCTGTTTCATGGTGGCTCTAAACCACACGGCTGATTGATTGATTGATTGATTTGATGATGTATCAGTGGATTGACGGTAGACAACATGATGGGGTTCCTCACGGTGGCTCTGAACCGCACGGCTGATTGATTGGTTGATTGATTGGTTGATTGATTGATTTGATTATGCATCAGTGGATTGACAGTGGACAACATGATAAGCTTCCTCACAGTGGCTCTGAACCACACGGCTGATTGATTGATTGATTTTGATGATGTATCAGTGGATTGACAGTGGACAACATGATGGGATTCCTCACGGTGGCTCTGAGCCACACGGCTGGAGAGGTGAGAGACTGCGCTGAAGGGATCATCATATCTCTGTACGGGGTCGCTGGCTCTAAAGTCAAGGATTATCTTCCACCCGATGATGATCAGACGAGGAAGAACCTCCTCTACAAGCAGCTCTTCAAGGAATTTGATAAAATCGACGAGCAGCGGAAGACGCAGCTGTCTCAGCAGAAGAAACTCAAGGAGCCCAAGCAGCCGATAAAGAAACAGCAACAACAGCAGCAACAGAAGCCCAGCAGTGAGCCATCAGCAAAGCTGCCAGTGGTATGTCTTGATCTTTATACTCTATTTTTTTTACTCTATTTCTACGCGTTCGATTTAAGCCTATATCAATCAACAAGATGTAATCCTAACAAATGATGAATTAAGCCTATATCAGTCAACAAGATGTAATCCTAACAAATGATGAATTAAGCCTATATCAATCAACAAGATGTAATCCTAACAAATGATGAATTAAGTCTATATCAGGCAATAAGATGTCATCATCATCGTCATCTTCCCTTAAATCCCAGTTTAACCAGGGTCGGGATACAAATAGACATTTATCCATTCGTTTAAGTTTTCAGGCAACAAGATGTATTCCTAATAAATGATGAATTAAGCCTATATCAATCAACAAGATGTATTCATAACAAATGATGAATTAAACCTATATCAGTCAACAAGATGTATTCCTAACAAACGATGAATTAGGCCTTTAATCAACAAGACGTAATCCTAGCACCCTTGGAAATTGATATATAGACGATTCATGGAAGCTTTATAGCGTATCTTCTGTTACAGCTGATTGATATTGCACAGTTTCGATATTAAAGATGCAGTGGACAAAGAAAACTATTATTTGAAGGAAAGGTACTCTAGCATGCTAATCTGTAAATATGTGCGTATGTCATGCAGGAGGGGAGAGAGCAGAGACAGAAGGGAGGAGATGTGACAGGAAGGTTAAAGGTCAAACCAGAATCTAATCTATCGCCTAGAGGTCGTGAGAATGAGAAAATTCTACATCAAGATCTGTGAGTGCTTTACTCTTAGTAATTAATGTAGTTTAATTCTGCTCTACTCTTAAAAATACATTTCCACTTTTAAAAATACATATACATTAAGTTTGCTTTACTTTTAGAAATCCATGCATTTTAATTCTTCTCCACTTGAACCAAACGCCCGAAATAACTACAAATTGTTTAACGTCGTTCTTTCTTCCTCTCTGTCTCTCACTCTCATGTTCTGCAAAGTGGTAGGTACAAGATGCCTATTTCTCTATGCATTCTTCTTTCACGCTCAGTAACGAGCTCTTTTTAAAGAAAATTGATTCAATCACTAACGCTAAGCTTCTTTCGGAAATGTAGTCTTTGTCTTGAGAAATATGGCTTCTAAATTGATTTTTCATTCCCTTCCTCATTTTCCTGCGTAATTATCTCTTGCGACATTAACAGTTTACGGTTGGAGTATTTTGTAGTATTTCGGATACAACATTTTAACGTTAAGGAATGTTTGGAATTAATCTGATTTGTGAAGGTTGACCTTTCTAGATTCACCTGTCTTTTAACTACTATCCATATGTCAGTCTGTGAAATTTATGCTGACAATAGTTTTTTGGGATCCAAAAAACGTTATGTAGCAATTCAGTTTACTGAATTGCTACATAACGTTTTCATCATCATCATCATCATCAACATCATCATCCACTCTTGAATCCCAGCTTAACCAAGGTCGGGATACAAATAGACTGTCTCAAATCCTTTCTGTCCTACACCACACCACTAGCCAATCCCCTATTTGAGGCTTTCGTTCGTTTAAATTTTTGTAGCAATTTCTGGAGCCTAGACGCTACATAACTTTTTAAAATTAATTAATTAATTGCTGTAGAACTTTTTAATATTAATTGATTAATTAATTTCTTTAGAACTTTTTAATATTAATTAATTGATTAATTGCTGCAGGACGTGTATATTCTGCGGCGAGGTGAACGAGAGGTTCTCTGATGAGGGTCTGGACGCTCACTACTGGAAGAATTGTCCCATGTTGAAGAAGTGTCAACACTGCAGTCAGGTTAGTGTTTGCATTGTCTGCATTATGCATCATAACAGGGTCAAATTCGATAGGGCTGAGATCAGGTTTAACGTCTGTGTCCCTGTTTGGAAAGTATGTCAGTGACGGGGTGCACGCTGGATTTGAATTATGTGCCCTCTGATCTGCAGTCAGACCACTTACCGATATGCCACAGATATCGAACCTGAGATACTATGTGAGCTTACTGTAGTAGTAGGATCTGTTGCTTATCCGTTCTCTACTCCCAGTTCATATCAGTTTTAATGCTTAGCCATGTTTTTATAATTACTTACTTATCTTTGTTTTACATGTGCTATATTAGGTAGGCAGAATTTATCAATTCTGTATTGCTCTGTTTGAACGATCTAATAAAAGTCTCTTACTGAAAAATTGAGAGAAAAAAGGCAAGTATAGCAGCAGAGCTATTATTTATGTTATTCAGATTTACTATTTTTTAATTATACTATTCCTATGACTCAGTTCTCTATTATGTAGCGTTTGCTAGACTCGGACTTCTGCTTAGGTTTTTGCATTACATGTTTGCTATTAAACTCAACCTCTATTTAAATTAATATGTAGATAAATTGATTATTGTTTCTATTAATTGATTTAAAATAAGTGATTAATTGATTTGATTTAGTTATAATATTTACTGGTTGTTTATTTTATTTAGCAATTGGTAGACCAATTGGCTGAATTAGTAGGTTAGTAGAAATAGCAGAATTGATTGATTTACTGACTGAATTTTGAATTGCCTATTAATTGATTGATCGAAATTGGGCTAAATTTCTGGATTGATTGATTGATTAGGTAGTAGAGATATCGGGATTAACAGAGCACTTGTTGACGGAGTGTGAGGGAGGGGTGGATTTTGTTCTTTGCTCCCGCTGTTCCGAGGCCATACCTGCCAACAGCTTCAAGCGTCATGCTGCCGACAACAACTGTCCAAGTATGACGTCCCTGTTGTTATTATAAACTATCTGATAACTACTGCCTAGTTTGATTGGTACGTTGTTATTATTAATTATCAGATAACAACTGCCTAGTTTGATTGGTACGTTGTTATATTAATTATCAGATGACAACTGCCTAGTTTGATTGGTACGTTGTTATTATTAATTATCAGATGACAACTGCCTAGTTTGATTGGTACGTTGTTATTATTAATTATCAGATGACAACTGCCTGGTTTGATTGGTACATTGCTATTATTAATTATCTGATAACAGCTGCGTAGTTTTGGTAGTCCCGTTGCTACAGTCATGTTAGTTATTCGATAGCCACTGTCCTAGCATGACCGTCCATTGTTATTGTCTGTTTCTTAATTATCTGATAAGAAAGGTCGTAGTAGGAGGCTCGGCAGTTATTGTCTTACAAGTTATCTGTTCGTTTTGTTCATCGACAAATTGCAGTATTTCATCAACGACTTAACTTGCAAATGAATATTAGTAAATTAATGCGATTAGCATAGGATATACGTGAATATATGTATGATATATATATATATATATATCTGTATATATATGTATATACTATATATACTGTATATATACTGTATATATACATATATATAATATATATATAATATATATATATATATATATATATATATATATATATATATATACAGGGTGAGTAAAAAAAAGTGATAACACCTGTAAAAAGTTTGACTATCTCAGGCTATTGTTAATATTTTCAAATCAAACTTTTACCAATTACTTAAGAACTAATTAATGATGAAGTGGCCAATTTTAATACATATATTGGCCAGTTATGAAAGTTTCTGCAGAACAACCCTCCCCCCTTTTTCGAATGTACTGTAAATACAAAAATTATTTTATTTTATGTTTTAGCCCTGAAAAGGGTCGTTGTGGTGGTTCAGAAAGAACCAATTGTATCTGCTAGCATTACTGACTATTCGATATGCTTTCCTCTCGCTGCCACGCAAGACTGCAGTAGCTTTCGGAACGCTAGGACAGTCTTGTTGATTCCAGCTTGGGGCAGTGTCTCCCAGATTGATTGTAACACTTCCTGCAGTTCTGTCTTGTTTTTAGGCTTCGACTGGTGTTTCTGATAGAGATGCTGCATGGTTCTCCAGACATAGTAATCCAGAGGATTTTGATTGGGAGAGTTTGGGGGCCATTCACTCTTCTTGATGAAATGCGGATTTCTCACGCTGATCCATTCCTGTGCATCACGAGAAGCATGAGCCAGAGCACCATCGTACTGAAAGATGAAGCCATTTAGTAATAGAGCATCGCAATCGTAAAACCGCTTGAGAAGTAAAGTATTGACGAAATACTGAGCGTTCAACTTTTCCTTCTCGCCAATGAAGTGTAATTTGCCCTTACCGTTGTAGCAAACGCCATTTTTAGGTAAAAAAAATGGGGGGTTGCTCTGCTGAAACTTGTATAACTGGCCAATCTATAGATTAAAATAGATGAAAATTGGCCACCCCGTCACAAATTAATACTTTAGTAATTGGTAGAAGTTTGATTTGAAAATATTAACAATAGCCTGAGATATTCAAACTTTTTGCAGGTGTTATCACTTTTTTTTACTCACCCTGTATATATATATATATATATATATATATATATATATATATATATATATATAATATATATATATATATATATGTATATATAATATATATATATATATATATATATACATATATATATATATATATATATATATATATATATATATATATATATAACATAATATTATAAGATACAGAGCAGAATATATTAATCAGCATAATCATCATCATCTTCCCTTGAATCCCAGTTTAACTAGGGTCGGTATACGAATAGACTGTCTCTTAATGGTGATTTTTAATAACTAAGAATGAAAACTGTACTGTTCATTGACTAATACTTTCGGATGTGTTTATCATAAATATCATTAGTCAGTTGAAGTTGTCTGCACTGCTGTTATTATGCATCCAGGAAGCGACCCAGCTCGGGCTCGTTGTCCACTGTGTCGCTCAGAGCTGCCGCCTGGCGAGGAGTCCTGGAAGAGACATCTAATGGGACGTGACGCTTGTAGGATGAATCCACGGCGACCTGCAGCTGCTGCTGCTGCTGCAGCTGCTATGCCGATGAGAGCTGCTGCTAGAAATACTGGTACTCATCAGATTTCTTTCCTTGATTTCTAGTGTTTTATGTCTGACGTGGAAATGAAGAGGAAGGCGGAAGACAGAGAAGAGTGGAGGCCTTATATACCATGGACCTGCCAGTAGGCAGTGCACTAAGAGAGAGAGAGATATGTATGACGTGGTCTTGGATGTTACTTGACCTACTATTGCTCCGTTATTTCATTTTTATAATAGCGTTGTTACTTATACATGCAAATAATGTTAGCTAGCTCTATTGTGTTTTATAAGCAATTTCACAGGGCCCACATCTATGTTTTATTAGGTAATATGTGGGCCTTGTAAAATAGAAAGTCGAAGACAAATGTACCATACTTATCTGATGCTGTATCCCTTGGTTTTTATCAACTAGGCAGAAAAACATTCGTAGTAATAATGTTAAATTACAGTGCTTAGTTTTAACATCCAATTTCCTTTTGTATTTATTTGTTCCAAATACTACTCATGTTGAAACCTGATATAAATAATAGTTTGCCTATATTACAATAGTTTCCATACATGTATATCAATTACTATGTTGATGTTTATGCTGTTAATCATTCATCATCATCAACATTGATCCTTTGAATCCCTGTTTAGCTAGGGCGAAGCTGTATTTGTGTCTATGTTATTTGAACAGCTGAACGAGGTTCACCTCAACAGATCAGATACACTCCTAATCCTTCTCGAGGTTTGTTCTGTCGACTCTATTACTCCAGTCTTACTGCTAACCAGTTTAGACTTTCTAGTTTAATTTATACATTTAAACTTGATGTTTCAGATTAGAGTTTAGTTTACTGGAAAGAATTGCTGTATTTGCATATAAAAGCAATACCAATGGTCAATGTAATATTTAATTTAGTTGTCTCTTTATCATTAATTATAATTATCAATATGAAAATTGTTCAATGCTATTAATTTTATACGACAAATTTGAAAGTACTAAATTTCCCCATTGTGTTATAGGTTTGTTGTATGGGCTTTGATTTCTTATAGCTCGATGTTGTGATGGATAGCAGTAGTACTGTAATTGAGATGTAAGTAATAGTCAGATATTTCAATATTGGTCATTAAATTAGCATTATCGAAAATATAGAGTTTTACAAGAATGTGTTTAATTAATTATTTGATACATTATAATAGGAATGTAGTACTTATTTCTTAGTCATCACTGTATTCTGCAGAACTCTTATGTTCATTTATTGTAGGTCGACAAAAGTAGCACGCTACAAATGGATGTGAATCAACGTGACTTCTCTGCCATACGTATAATCTCGTTATGTAGTAATTTCATTGAACATTTTAATCGTAATAAATTCACTGTTTTTATGATCAGTTCAGTAAACTATGCGTGTATATGACTATTTTAAATATTTGCCATATTGCAATATTAAAATTAAGTTTTATATTGTATGAAGGACTTGAAATTGGATTAAGAATTGGTTAAGGCTTGTCATAAGGGGACGGGTTGCTGAAAGATGTAGTAGATGGAAGGATGCTAGGGAAAAGGGTTCGAAGTAGACTGAGACAAGAGTGCTTGTCGATTTTAATTTAGCATTCATATATATACTATTCATATATATATATATTCATATACACAAAGTGTAGAGTTCGTTGGAAGAGTTATATGACATGGACCAGCCATTAGGCAATTCACTGAGAGAGAGATATTTTATGAAGATCTGAAAAATTGTGAAGGGGTTTTGATTATTTTGTTAATATACAACGAGGGACACCTCCAATGGATGAAGATTTAACTGTGCTATTGAATGGTAAAGGGTAATGAATTTTTGAACGACGTGTTATATTGCCTTGTATTAGACCGGTATACTGGTAGGTTGTGAAATGTTATATTGTAGAGTTTTAGGAATCACTTGTATGCCAAATTTCTGTTGTGTAATCATGTCAACTTGCGTAGTTTATGCAGTGACTTATCCAGTGGCATCCCCGTGTGAAAATGTAGGGACTAATGGGTTAAACCAAAAGACAAGAAAAACGCTTTTAATTTTTAGAGCTTGTATAAATTATAATCATACTGAACAGTTTAGTCCCCTGGCTACCCCACCCTGGATATGTCGCTGTCAAAAATAAAAGTTTTTAGTTTATTATTATAATTATCAATATTTTGCCGTAGCTTAGTATTGTGCGCCTATTTCGTGACTCATTGTATTCAGTGTAACTATAGCATTCGTATCTCGAAGTAATCGTTGATGTAATCTATAGGCTTATCGTGTCCCTCATAGAATGTGACGTTTATAGGCCTGATTGATTTTAGTTACAACAAATGTGGTTTGTGCAATCGACTTAACAGTCTGTACTGTTGTGTAGTAGTCAAGTGTTATTTATAATCATTGAAAATTATATGATTTGACGTCCTTTTTGGCCTAACATTATTTCAGGATTCACTCAATTATGTCGGTCTTTGCGAAACCCTATGCTCAAGAAATTTGCTAACGAATTATAATTAAAAGTAAATTCTAAACGTATTTAACTTAAATATAGAATTTTCAGTTGGTCTGTTTTTCTATGTTTCAAAATGTTCGAAAGAAGGATAAAGCACATTTCTTTGCAAGAGCACTCAGTATTATTAAATACTTGTATTTGTAGGTGATTAATGCGGTTCTAACATAAAGACACTCCAAAATCAGATCAAAGGAAAAACAGAGCCAAATTCAGCTCAGTGTGCAACAGCAAACTCAAAACAAAATCTAGTGACATTGAAAAAACTAAATCAAAATTAGACGAAAGTTCGAGTATTTAACGAACGTTGTTCGAGCATATAACGTTAACGATTTGATATAATACAAACAGCATTTATATGCAGAGCAATGCACTACATATGCAAGTAAATGCTGTGAGGCAAAGATTAACGTTCGTTTCAGAAGCACAAGGATATTGTCAGAACCTCCAAATTAGCCTCAGATCCGTTATCTACTGTTTATTATTCAAATGATTTACAGGGCAGGCTATCAACAGGTTCAAGTATCAAAATATACACGATGTTGTCTGATTCATATATCTAGAATGAACAAAACAAAGCTGATACAAGGGCGTAAATATATCATTAAACTCCAACGCAAACAGCTTCTTTATTCATGGCAACGAGCACACAACGAAACATCACGCATTTCACTATACGTATATTTACAGTTAAGGTCACAAATAAGGTAAAACAATTGCAGCACATCAGAGTATCACTTCCAGGCAATTATAAACAGTTGCTATTTTCCTGAGGCTTTAATATCGAGTTATGTTAATCAGAGAACAGCCAAAAGCTTCAAACTGAACCGAAACTCGAGAAGATTTCAAATTAACACAACATCGTTTTCTCGCCACAGGTCGAGAGAGTCCACAAAAATTCCCTTTAATAACTGACTGATGAGCTAGCCTGTTAATTTTGGAATCGATTGATTTCATACGAGATTCCTAAATTAATTTTTTTATAAACTAAATTTAAATTTATTTGCAGTTTATTTACTGCAATGCAGAGTATATGTGTATACAATACAGTATATGCAATACAGAGTATATGCGTATACAATACAATATATGTAATACAGAGTATATGCTTTGTCTTCTGATTACTTTGCACCTCACATATCTCAACTACAGAGGTCTAGCTGCATTCTTGATGGCTAAAGTGTTAGCCATTATTTACTTTCATTGGGCATATATTATGCTATCGGATTTAGTTATAAGTAAGCTACTCAAAAGTTACTCATTGACTCCCCATAAAAGTCCGCAAATAGCCAGAAATTTCTTCATTGGTTGGCAGCTTAAAATCATGTGGTGGCATATTAAAGTGGTGATAAGGCAATAGATAAGGTAATAGATAAATAGATCAATGCAAATTTCTTTGGATGGAGTGGCAGCCCTTTTATTTGTCCCCACCCCATAGTTACGCCCCTCATTAAAGCTGATTGAACACAGGAATATGTAAGAACAAAAACGATTGATAAAAAACCACAATTGTTACAATTTCATACAATTTCAAGCGTAAAGAGAAAAATTCAGATTAACCATAAATTTTCTTAAAGTGGCACAATAATTAATACATATATATTATAAATAATACAGCATTATATTATAAGAAATTCAGAAATGATACTACAGCTAGCTATACATTACAGTGTATGTAGTCAAAAACTAAAAACTAAAAGGCTTTACAAGTGACAAATGTTGGTAATACATGTATTCAAAGGAAGGATATACAGATTCACAAACTCAGAAAACAGGTAACAATACCTACTAATCTAATATAAGATTACTTAATTTACTGATAGGAGAGAATTGCACATATAACAATCTTCTGAATGTCAATTTTATTACATCGTTCCCGCCTAATAGAGCTTCGAAGTAACACAGAGCTTTCTTAGCCCGTCATATAACCGACACTTTACTCTTAAACTGACTAGACCGAGAATCGAAATACGAACTTCGGATGTTAAATTATATCAAACTGGACGAAACCCATAACAAATTCTGCTCATAGTATAACACAGTATCACACGTATCTGTGAGTATTTTCATTTGCTCTTCTAGTGAGTTATAGACAAGTTAACATCGTAAGCAACAACAACACGTGACTCAGACGACGTGTTTATATTTAGTAAAGCAGTCGAGAACGTCCTGCACATCGTCTCTAGAGCCGAGGAATATGGGAGTCCTCTGATGAATCGAGTCCGGTGTAATATCAAGTATAGGCGTCGTGCCGGACGTGGCCAGACCTCCAGCCTGCTCAATGATGAACGCCATCGGTATGCACTCGTAGAGCAACCTCAGCTGAGCAGAGAATATACAGTTATATATGAGCATGACTGCATGACTATATATATATATATACATACATATATATATATATGTCCTAGAGAGAGTTGGCACAGATAGACAGTTGATAAATTATTAAGAAATAGGAAGAAGAGACGGATACGACACATTCTGAGGGGGGAAGGTCTATTAAAAGAGATCATAGAAGGTAGAATGGAAGGAAAAAGAGGCAGGGGCAAGCCGAGATTAGGTATGTTAGATGATTTAAAGACCCACTCATATGTGGAAATGAAGAGGAAGACGGAAGAGGCCTTATGTTCCATGGACCTGCCAGTAAGCAGTGCACTAAGAGATATATATATATACATGTATATATATATGTACAAAGTGGATAAATATTAATATAAGCTTCATCATGCTTCGCTTCTATATTTTTCATTAGTTGGAGACGCCTCTGTGCAATCATGACATGAATGTTTACGGAAGGCATTCATATAATGCAAGACATCCCATAAATGTAAGATATCCTCCCTAGATATTTTATCTATACATATTAAATGTAAATTACGACGTTATTTTATCATCATTTGAGAGGTAATTGAAATAAAATTTCCTTTTAAATTTATTTAATGTCACTCTGTTAATAAATGAAGAAATACATAATAAATATAAGAATGTATATTGAGCAAGCCCTGCCGTCAATACACACACACACACCCCTCCCCACTCCCCCACTACCACCGCCCGCTAGGCTTTGTTTATTATTATTTCCCTGAGGTAAATTGAACCCTCGCGGGTTCGAATCCCAGCCGCGCAGATCTGAGAGTAAAATCTTGGACATTCACTGGACTGGCTACACGGAAAATGGACAAAATTGCCTAACGGATTTAACATGTGGTATTAAAAGTGATAGATATCAACATAGTTTATCATTTCACTATAATGTGTGTTATTATTATTATTATTATCTGAGCAGAGCTGAAACTATATATTATAAAAAGTCTATACTATTATAATTATCAAAACAATTCTATCGAGTCTACATATACCACATATAGTTTACTAACCTTTCCCTTCGGTGAGTCTTTCGTAGCGGGGTACATGAATATTCCTCCGTACTTGAGCGTCCTGTGAACATCGGCAACCATCGAGCCTATATACCTACCACTGTACATCGTGCTGCCCGGCTGAAATAACATTATAACAAAACTATGATTGATGTCCTGTTTGATGGCCTTAGGGCTCCTCAGGAAGCCACAAACCATTGTTAACTGTCGCAGTTTATTGGCTATTGATGTAATATTGTGCAAGTGTAGTGAATTTAATAAATAATTGCTTAATTAGGCTACTGCATCGATAGACCAATGAGAGGGGGAGCGTCAGCGCAACTAGTAATCTAGCTGTTAGTCTACAGCTTGTGAGAATAGAATGAGCAATAACATCAGAAATAAGAATAACCGTCTCCCTCACTTACCGTATGTATTCAAATAGACATACTATAAAGTTAGAGTCGTTTTCACTAAAGAGATACATAGGGTACAATATCAGATAATGCATGTAGCAGCTAACAGCAAATAGATCATAATTTGCTCAAGGAGCCCGTTAGTGGCATATCAACTATTATAATGTACAATATAGATAACAGAACAAGATAATGAAAGTAATCTAAATAACGTAATAACATTGCAGAATGAGTATATTGCTGGTAACAAATTTGCAGAGAAATCGAAGTTATTAAGCTTAGTTTAGATAATACTAATTAATATTTAACGAATACATAATAGAGAAAATATAGCTTAGTAAGCTGAAAGTGTATCAACAGATTTTACAATCATCAGGTTTTGAGTTCAAACTCTTTGTAAAGAGTTAAAGATGTATTATGTTTCTCTATGTACTATCTGTATGTGTATAATTAATACAATAATAAATAAAAATAGTTCTTTGTGAAGAAATCAATTGTATATATTTTCGTCATAAAGTATTAGCAGCTATACTACAGTATTATTGCAGTTTTATAGTATACTCCAATGATTACCTTAGGATTTTTCAGCCCTTCGATATACTCTCTGACTGGTTCATACCAGAACTTAGAGTAGCCCTCGTTGATCGAGTAGATCTTACCGCGAGGCTTAATCTTCATATCTCTTTCTATCAGCAGGAATTCTCCAAGAGTCTGCACGAATAAAAAATATTCTCACATAATGTTTAATTAATAACATCAGGTGCAGAGTAAAAGCCTAGACTTCTACATATATATACAAGTTTCAACGGCATAACAGCTTTGAGACTATAAGTTAAAAGAAATACTCATGAGCCAGTAAAGCTGATTCAAAACATATTGCCATTTCTTATTTCTTTTTATTTCATTCTATTATATGACAGCCATATTCGTCAAGCAAATCAGTAAAAACTGTTCGCCGCAAGAGTTGCAAATGTCTGCGCAATTCACATAAATTTACTACAATGCTCCCACAGTTTTCCAGCTCAATCGTCGCACTCAACGCTTACATGAGCCATATATGATGCAGTTAGTTGATGCATAGGCCTATATAATGCGATTAGATTATCTAGCCCAGGTTCACTGGAAGTCACTTGTTTATCTAAGTCTCACATAAGTCAATCTTAATGTCAGACAACGAAGTAAAAGGAATTATTGAATATTTAGACTTTTATATGTTACACTTTTATATGGACAGTTACTGCAGGTAGTTAATGAGATTTAAAGGTTAACTTTAGACAATACGAACAAACAAATGATATTCAATTAAAAATGAACACAAATCACTTATAGCATATAGTTAACTAATATTGGAACTCCACTACCAAACGTGTTGCAGTTTTGCTGAGTAACTACGAATGATTAGAACATCTGGACCTCAGGAAAATTGGACATTATGTGCTGCATTAAAGAGACTAGAGAAACTTACATTTTTGGTAAACAGTTTTGTTTTCTCAGGGAATGACGCCAATGCCCAGTAAATGTTACTCGAAACTGATTAAGGCTTAGGGGGCCCACCTCGTCATAAGCATAATCCTCCAAGAATAATGGTATATCAAAAGGACTGTTATACATGGTTTAAAGACACATTCATATGTGGACACGAAGAAAAAAATGGAAGATAGAGATAAGTGGAGGCGTTATTTAGGCCTACCGTGGACCTACCAGTAGGTAGTGCACTAAGAGAGAGAGAGAGAGAGAGAAAGAGAGTAATGTAATACTATACTAATACTAAGAGAGAGACCTATCAGCGTTATTATGAAAAGGAGGCTAACTGGCGTCTATCTAAAAGAGAGAGAGAGAGTGAGAGAGAGAGAGAGTGAGAGAGAGAGAGAGTGAGAGAGAGAGAGAGACATACAGGGTCGAGCATGAAGCTGGCTACACCGCTGCCTACAGATAGAACAATGATAGTGGCACTGCCGTACATGGCGTAACCAGCAGCCACCACACCCCGGCCTGGCTGCAGCGCATCGGCCACACTCGCTGGGCCCTCCGAGGTCTGCATCAATCAATCAGTTCATTAATTCGTGTACTTAAATAGTATAGCTTACGTGTGGTATATATTGAGGCAAACTTTCGGCATAAATGCACTGTATTAGAGAATAACATTCTTGTATATCTATATAGACTGTTTTGTATAACTGATATCCCTAATTATTTTTACAATAAAGTCGTAAGGAGTTGACTAGTGTTCTTGAAAATTACGATACGTTACCAGCAGCCAATTATATCAAACATAGAGAAATTTCGTGTGAGTATCTTCAATAACGTGAAAGTTAGTTTTGCGAATAGGAGTGGGGTCAGATAAGAAATTTCCAGTACAGGATTACCGGAGTGTTACATGCAGCGTAAAATGATCTCTAGAAAAGTAATAGTGAACATGTAATATAAAATTTCTGCTAATACTTTTTAAAGAGCAGTCATTTCTTTTCAAAACGGTGTAAAATACGTGCTGATATGTTCTTAATTGACAAAGTTATCGAACTTTTAATACATGCATTGCATGAAGAGAATTAACGAATTTGTAAATTTAACTGTGATTTAATTTACAGTACCTGCGCTCTCATCGTCTCATGCAGCTGAGCTATAGCCTAGCACACGTAGGCCTAATCAGCAGCGATTACATAGATAATTGCATGCCTTGCATGGCAGCAATTATCTATAGACCGTAGGCGTGAACGGATTTAGCAGCTTTCAGAACTATAGCCAATAGAGTTTAATTAGATTTTATTCCAACCAATCCAAGGAGGGTATAATTTAAATGAGCCGCATGACATGTAGCTGTGTCCAATTAACTGACCGAAGTAATTACTATAAACCATGCAATTAACTGGCGCCCTATAAATAGGAAGTGGTTGAGACTCGCGTTCATACTATACACCTAAAGTCAGAGGGATAGTACGTGAATGTAGGCCTGCGTATTCAAGAGTCACTATAAGTTCAACATTTCAGACTTGCGCAATTGAACAGCTGGATCATCGTGATAAAGCAAGTGCCAAATCTATGCATCTACTTCCTATTCACCTCTTAAGATACGTGCACTTTACGTTAGATCTCTTATGTAGAGTGGTCATAGCATCAACAAGAATTTTTTATAGTTACACTCTTTATAGCGTTCTGCATAGTTGCAGTTCCGAGCTAAATCTTCCTATTCGTCTGCTGTAACGCTCCATAAAGAGCACTCCATCTTTTCTCTAAAGGTAAATTTCTAATTTATATTTTAATGTAGCGTTGACATGACTAACTTTTGAATAATTGGTTCTGGATGGTCTTGCCTTACCTTCCACAGTTCTTAATTACAGTCGCCTCCTACGCAACAGGTGCAGTTTACGGCTTGTCTATTCTTCAGTGGTCTGAATGGGTGGGCACAACGCGGATATATATATATATATATATATATATATATATATATATATATATATATATATATATATATATATATATACCGACTGGGGCCAAAAATAATAATCCCCTAGCGAAATCTCAGTAACTTTAACAAAACTCAAAATATTTTTAGTAAATTTTTGGAGCCTGTTGAGGAGGGATTTCTGCTTATATCCTGAAATTTGGTGAAAATCTATTAAGTAGAAACGAAATTACAGCACTACTACGAGAAAAGTGATAAATTCAATTTTAACAAGGCCTTTTTGAAATGTGAGTCGTTCATTTTTAAGGAAATAACGGCCCTGAAACGGGTCTTTTACTTGTATGGTGGAGTATAAGCCTACACTACCTTTTTAGCTGCTGTAATATAAGATGTTTAAAATTCGTTCACCTGTTGAAATTATTCCAAAATTTTGAAGAATCGGTACTTTTGTTTAAATAAGCATTGTTAAAATTGATTTTTACACTTTTTCCGTAAAAACGCTGTACTTTTGTTACTACTAAATATATCTTCACTAAATGTGCAGGTTATATGCAAGCGGTCCTCCACTAGAAGCTTCGAAAATTTACTAAACATATTTTAATTTTTGTCGAAATTACTAAGACTTTTGTCTAAAAAAGCCTTGTTAAAATTCATTTTAGAATTTTTTTGTAGAAACGCTGTAATTTTGTTACTATTGAATAGATTTTCACCAAATTGGCAGGTTACGCGCTGAAATTCCTCCTCTAGAAGCTGCGAAACTTTTGTACAAATAATGTTAGTTATGTTGAAGTTATTGAGTTTTCGCTAGGGGATTCTTTTTTTGCCCCAGTCTGTATATATATATATATATATATATATATATATATATATATATATATATATATATATATATATATATATATATATAGCTATGCATGCATGCATAGTTATACATACATGTATATAATTATTGAGTTGCGAAAAAAGTAGTACACAAATGTAATTTAACATAACTTGGGAGCCTTGTCAACTATGTTCTTATGAATTTCAACCCTAATAGTTATGCTGTCCAATTGCGCATAATATAAGCCAACGTAAATTTCATAGCATTTCAGTTATATATGACAGAATTATAAGCATTCTTGTGAACATAACTTCTTGTGCAATACTGCGTTGCGGCGAAAATTGATGGGTAGGTTCACAATAAGTTCTACAATTGCACCATCTGCTAACACAATGTGGTTAAACTTTCCATGTGATTAGAATATACGTCCAATTGTTTTGTCTGCTATTTCGGAACTTTTTCAGCACCAGTATTCGATGGTTACGACGTTAATTGAGAAATTTGATGTGTACTACTTCATAATTGCAGAACCATGTCTTTTGTGAATCTGTGCGTAGTGTACTTTTAAAGGATCAATCAATGTTTAAGATTCACATATACGTTAAATAATTATTCAACTCTGCAATTTTAGTGCACTTTAATGAATTATTAATAAAACCGAAAATTTGTTCAGAAACTCTACTGTAGCTCTACTTTTTGACCCTCTTGCCTTGGATCTTAAATTTGCACTGTTTTGATCTCGCTTACTCAAGATTGTGGTCTTTGTATATTCAGTCGCCATCATGCGGTGTTTTGGCGTCTGTTTGAGCTCTCTGCAAGAGACGACCCTGACATTGTCCTGACACTGAATTGTGGCAAGGAACAGGAAGTTAAATTCTTATTGATTGAATTATTGAAATGTAGTGCGATAATCACACTGTTATGAAACTACTTTCTAAAGTTCAAATATTATTTCTGATTCGGCTATACTGAAAAGTAGATCTTTTATCTACTTCTCTTTCTTAGTGTGCAGCCTACTGGCAGCCCCATAGCATATAACTCCTTCATATATTTATATCCTCTGATTTTCTCTACATATCACTAAAAAGCAAAATGCTGATAAAGCGAAGGTTAATGTCAGTTTCCTCACTCGAAAGTGCTATCAGTAACTGGCTCCAGCCAGTGGCTGAATAAATGAATGCGTCATCAAATCATTCAGAATCCTAACAGTGGCCATACACGATACGATTTATCTGTACAGATAAATTGTACAATAAATCTGTATCGCCCACACACGGTCAAATTTATTGTACAATTTATTGTACAATTTATTGTACAATTTATCTGTACAGATAAATTGTACAATAAATCTGTATCGCCCACACACGGTCAAATTTATCTGTTCAGATAAATCTGTACAGATATATCTGAACAGATATTTTGGCCACACACGGTCAAATTTATCTACCGATAAAACTGACGCTCGCCCATACACGGTCAAATTTAACTGTTCAGATATCTGAACAGTTACGCTAATTAGCTGTCAATCATTTCCAATCTGTAGAGCACGTGATTAATAACAGTCAACCAACATCTACATTCTACAGTACGTATTACGGCGGGATTTAGCGCACTTGGTATATTTGCGCGTAATTTATCGAAGTTAAGCTACAACGACCTCGGTTAGTACTTTGTGGGTGACCACTTTGGAAGACCGAGTGTTGACAGCTTATGAAGGAAAAAATCCCAGGGTGATGCAATGTTATTAGATCCGTGCCGGCTGCAATTTATGCGCCATCAAAAGGTAACGATTAATAATAAGTTTATAATAACCATGGAGAGGAAGGAGGAAATGAGCCTTAAACAAGCAGCTGTGCCTCCTGACCCAGTGTGCCGTTATTTATATATATATATATATATATATATATATATATATATATATATATATACACGTGTATATATACATGTTGGTATATACGCATATATGGCGCCTATATTGGCTACATGAAATATATCCAGATCAATTATTGGACAGGTTTTCTATTTATAAGCAGTAGTAATAGAAATGGATCGAAAACGAAAGGCGAGTGCATACGTTGTCTTATTAGCTAAATAATATCAGGAAGATGTAACTGATGATAGCACTTAATAGCATCGTGTCTTGATAGTAATTATACATAAATATCATCATCATCAAAATTATTATCATCATCATCTTCATCGTTATCATCATCATTATCATACATCATTATCATCATAATTATTGTAATCATCAACATCTACATCGTCATAATTCTACGGACTAGTAAATTGATAGAGGACTCTTAATTATATATAGACTCCTTTTTAATGGGCCTTTGTAGGACCTGTTTATTGATCGTTCATTAAAGAGAGAGAATATAAAAGCGCGGTAAAATAAGTGAATTATGTAAATAATTGATGTAAAATAAATGAATGTGATAAAAATGCGCTTAATTCTGATATTTTCGTTGAAATATTTATATTGCCGTATACATTTGTTACAATGATTTTTTATAAACTATAATTAGCTTAATGGAAGAGTTCAATATGGAAATTTAATTGTGATGCATATTTTTTATTATTAATTCTGCTTGTCAAAAGTAATGACATTGCATTATTATTATATAGGCCTACTTTTATCTTAATTAATTAATTCTACATCAATAAGCTTAGGCCGGCAAGCGCGCCAGAAGTCATTGTGGGCGGAGCATGTCGACAAACTTATTGTACAATAAATTTGTTGATCGTCCACACACGATACGATTTAACTGTTAGATATCTGAATAGTTAAATTGGATGGTTTTCCCGACAGTTTCGAAAACTTACACTCGTCAGTTATATTGTACAATATTGACCACACACGGTCAGTTAAATTGTACAATTTATTGTACAGTTTATCTGTACAGATTTATCTGTACAGATAAATCGTATCGTGTGTGGGCAAACTAGGTCATCAGTTCTCTCGTCAGTTTTCCCGTCAGTTTTGCCCACACACGGTCAAATTTATTGTACAATTTATTGTACAATTTATCTGTACAGATAAATTGTACAATAAATTGTATCGTGTATGGCCACTGTAAGTCTCAGTTGTCTGCGTAGTAAATTTAATTATAGATCTGTGAAGAAGTTATTTAAAAGGTAAGTATATATTCTTATAAAGAAATTTTTTCATTCAGAATATTCTCAGATGTCAAAGAATTTGTTAGAAGTAAATAGTAATTAAAATGTAAAATCACTAAATCATTAAACACGTTTTAAATAGTCATTAAATGTGTGTGTGTGTCTATATATATATATATATATATATATATATATATATATATATATATATATATATACATGTACATGTACATGTATATACATACATTACCTTGCGATGTATAGCAAATATGGTTCCAATAGATCCCAGACAATCGATGTTAGAAGATCCATCCAGAGGATCAAAGCAGACTACATATTTACCCTACACACAATTCAAACAATCCACATATATCCAAAGGTTTAACAGTTACAAATATCAGATATCTGAAAGTCGATGTCCAAATATCACTCAATTAATAAGCTCACTATTAGTTCAGAAAGTTATTAAAATATATTTTTCCATTATTATTATTATTATTAACAACGAAAACTTATAAAGCAGTGTCATGGCCGAACTCGGTCTTTGAAACTACTTTACAGAAAGTGTTCAATAATAATAGTAAGCTAAATAATTATTACATTGAAATTAATATCTAAACTAGTAAAAAATGTCTATATTAGATAAAATAATATCATATTGATTTTATGAAAAGTGACTCAAAAATTTGTACATTTAGTTATTTTTTCTGCCCA